>CAEFZY010064319.1:0-27206 GCA_903066815.1 Brachyrhaphis roseni | reverse complement strand
TAACTTTTTCAAGTGTTAAAACTACTCAGTTTCTTGTTGAAATAACTCTGAAAAAGAGTTAAATTAACACCAATTCTAAGGACCAAATAGACTCGGCATAGTGTTGATTTAACTCTGCAGAATTTACTGTGCAATTTTATTTTTTTTTTGCTTTTTGTTTTTCTCTATAAAACAGTTTTTCCTTTCCTTTTTTTCCCAAACAGATTTATTTACAAGTGTTTCAGATGTTTGTAGACACAAATGTTCTAACATCCTGAAAACTTTATTTTTTAACATGTTATATTTTTAATTTTACAGTCTATCATTTGTTTCCATTTCTACATTTTTATTTATTTAAAGCAACTTAAAACAGGCTTACAGATGTTCATTTTGTTATAAAATTGCACTTTTTTAAAATCCTCAATGTTGACATTATCTCACTTTAATTTATTTGAAGAAACTGAGAAATACTGATGGTCTGTGGACTTTAAAGGTGTTTAAACTAAGCAACAAGTCATAATCATTTAAAACAGCAAGCATAAGATCCTCCTGGTTGTCAAATAAAAACTGCAAAAAATAATAATCCCAGTTTATTTATTCAGTAAAATGTAAATGTAGATCTCTGTAACTTGCTGTGTAAATATTGGATCAATATGCGTAAACACAGTGAGAGAAAGCCTTCGGCTGATCGAATTCTAATGAACCGCACACACTGCACTGGACGATGGATTTAAACTTCACTCACAAATATTTACTCGCTGCCAGATCTACTCTCAGTCACACAAGGACACAGAGGATGAAGGAAGCTGCATTTTTAATCGAGTGTTTCTTTTCCTCAGAGCAAAGTAGGGATGAATACAAGAGGGTTAGCCGGTGCCAACACACTCACACTCACTTCCCTGTGTCCTTTGGCAAATTCTTGTTTTTCACTCTTGCATTAAGTAAGTAGAAAAGGGAAGAGAGTCAAAGTAGGAGGGGAAAGAGGAAGAAGAGGAGGGAGGAAGGGGAGAAAGAGAGAAAACGTCCCTGCAGAGCCTTTCTGCTTTCCTGGAGCGAGTGCGGGGCCCTGCAGCGCCGCCTGTGTAATTTCCAGTGGCAGTGAATACAGGTATTAATAAAAGCCCCATGGGTAGGAGCACACAATATAACCCTACATTTTCAGGCATTATGAAAGGACGCCCCCAGGGGTCCTTGGTCTCAAATTTCTGAGATGCAGGCATGGTTTAAAAAAAAAAAAAAAAAAAAACAGAGAGAGAGGGAGAGAGAGAGGGCCCCGGGGGAGAACCCCGCAATAGAAATCTGCTGAATTCAAAGCATTTCCAGAGTCCTGGTGGGAGCCATTACTCCCACCGGAGGGGGAAACTTTTTTTCCCTGCCACCTCTCCCTCTTCTTCTCCTTCCTTTTTTTTTTTTTAACCAAACATGTGTTGCTGACATGTTGACAGATTGCTCAGTGAGGTGTTTAGGTGCATGCACAAGGCACGTCTGCTGAGACACCGACTCCCCTCCCTTCCTCCGTTCGTTTTCTCGCCGGTTCCCAAGTTCCATCCATCCCTCCCTCCGACTGCAAACCTCTCAGCGCGCCCAAAACTGCTCCCATCCATATTTCATAAAGGAGAAAGTAGGCTGAAAAAGAGAGAGACAGAGAGAGGATGGAAAGAGTTTAGAGGAGGGGGTGGAGGGGAGAGGAAAGGGAAGATAAAGAGAGACAAAGCGGGATCAAGGGAGGGGAACAGGAGGAGGAGAGGACAGATAAAGAGAAATAGAGCGATGTAGAGACTGGGAGAACTCTGCGGTGAAAAATGAGCCCCGTGATGAAAAATGACTTCTCCGTAGCACCGCTACCCCCAAACCCTCTCCTCCTCCTCCTCCTCTTTTTCTTCTTCTCCTCTGGTGCTTCTCCGGCTTTCTCCCTGGAAAACCTGAGCGGCAGCCAGCTGTGTCAGTGTGTGTGTCCGCGTGTGTGTGTGTGCTGCGCACTTGTGTGTTTGCCAGGAGCTCAGCGAAGGAATCTGTGGGACCCGAGTGAAGATGCCCCCAACCCTCCACCTTCTTCAAATCAAACAAATATGGTGTCAATCAGTTGTGCAGCAAAAATGTTTTGTTTGTGTTGCTCTAATTTTTAAGATTAAAAAAAAAACGGTTCTACATGCCAGAGATCAAACTGCTCTCCCCACGCCATTAACAAAATCAAACATAATTGATATAAAGTAATTTGTTGTCTGTTTGTGCAGCAAAAAAATTATTTGTACTGCTAGCATTTGAAAGATATTGAATAAAGTTTCCAGAGGTCATCAAAGGTCAACCACCAGCCCCCACCTCATTTACAAAATCAAACAAAATATAGTTTCAAGCACAAATTGTGCTTCGTTTGTGCAGCAATTTTTTTTATTTGTGCCGCCACAATTTAAGATTTTAAAAGATTGTTTCCAGAGACCACCAGAGATCCAACTGTCATCCCCCTGCACATAAATTAAATCGAACAAAATTGATAAATTTTGTGCAGCAGAAATGTTCAATAGTGCTGCTATCATTTGAAAGATATTCACAAAAGTTTCCAGAGGTCATCAAAGGTCAACCAGTGAGTTAGTTGATGCCACCAACTTTATTTGGCAAGCGGGAGAGGTTGAGTGGCTAAAGCCTACATCCCCCAGAATGCTTTGTTTGATTTTGTTAATGTGGGACCTTTGATGATTTCTCCAAACATTTATCAATATCTTTCAAGTGCTAGTGGGACAAACAACATGTTATGCTGCACAAATCAGCACAAATGTCACACAATAGATTGACACCACACATTGTTTGATTTTGTAAATGTGGTAGGGAAGGCCAGTTGACCTCTGATAACCTTTTATCAGCAGCACAAATGAAAGTTTTAGCTGCACAAAGCAGCACAAGCATACAAAATATTAATTTATATAAATGTTTGATTATGTTAATGTGAGTTTGGGGATAGATTTCTAAAAACTATTTTTCTCAAATCTTAAAAATTATAGCGGCACCAATTTGTGCTGCACGAATGTAGGACAATTGACTGACACCATATTTTGCTTTATTTTGTAAATATATGGGCCGTGCTGGCTGATTTTAGATGATCTGGAAACATTTATTAGTATTCTTAAGATGCTATCACAAATGAAACTTTTTGCAGCACAAATGTTTGATGCCACTGAAACAACGGTTAGAGATGGAGATCAGAGTCATTCTGGTTCGGATTACATCCCTCCTTCCTCTCTAGAAAGTGATCTGTGGTTCTAATAAGAGTCTCGGCCTTGCAGGACTCAGCTGCTTTCCTGGCGATAGACACAGCAAGGTGTGTGTGTGTTCAGCGGGTTGCAACAGACGGTGAGAGCTCTGCAGGGGGGAGGACATCCCAAAGGAGGGAGAACCACCTAAAGGCCCCTCTCTCCTCCTCCTGCTCTCCTTTGTCTCCTGATCCACCGGTGAGGGAGGAAAAGAGCAGAAGGAGTGTGTTCGGTATTCCTGTGTCCCCTTCCCAGCAGCTAGCTGGGTTAATGACGAGCTATTTGTCACTGACAGCGATGCTTTCTGCCCACCACCATGACGGACAGCTCCCTCGTTTACTTATGCTGCGTTCCAGTTACCTTGGAAGTGGGAACTCTGGGCTGGGTTTGATGGCTACTTAAAGCTGCAGTATGTAACATTTACAAAAACTAAGTTTTTTACATATTTGTTACAGTTGTCACTTTGTCTTGGCAGTAAAGGATGAGACACATAATCTGTGAAAAGATCAAGCTCCTCCAGTTCCTCCCTGTGCTACTAATGTTGTCTGAAGAAATGCACCCCTCCCAATCTAAAACAACCAATCACCGCCAGGTGGAACGTCTTAGCGCTGCCAATCATCCTCGTGTAAGTTTATAGGCCGTCATCGGTGGCTTTGCTAGCAAGCATTCTTGACTGGATCAACTGTCAGGGAGATATTGCAGCATAGCAGAGAGCAAACAGGAAGGTGTGAGCACATGTACATGAGCATGATTGACAATGATCGACCCTCCTCCTGGCTCTGATTGGTTGTTTCAGACCAAGCGGTGTATTTCTGTGGTTAGCTCTAGGAGAACTGGGATACGGCAGAAGAGCTAAATTTTTCATAGATTGTCTTTGTCATGTTATTTGACATAGTGACAGTTTTAACAAATATGTAAATATATTTTTTAAATAAAAATTACATACAGTACCTTTAAGAAGTTCAAACTCTAAAACGGCGACACCTATAGTCATTATTTGATGTACCTCTTACAAACATTATCTTTACTTTCCAAAGACAACCACATTCAATTTGGTCATTTTGGAGTTGCAGATGCTACATAAAACATTGATTTAAATCTTAGAAAATAAATATGTGTCCATATTTATTTTGTTAGAGGCCTCTACTCTACAGTTGATGTGAGGAGCGGCCATATGATCAACTTTACAAATTGAAACTGGGAAAAAATCCGACTTTGGAGGGTGTTCCAGTTGATTTTTCTGAGTGGAAGTTGAAATTTCCCAGTTCAGACCTGAACGCAGCATAAAACGCACACTTGACCATAAACACTACAGTATCGCTTACAAACAACATTTTAAGCTTTACATTCCATAAACAAACTTTCAATTCGTTCAGCTTGGAGTTGCAGGAGCTACATGAAGGTGTGAGCACATGTACATGAGCATGATTGACATTGATTTAAGACGCACTCTTACACAATGAACAGATTTTCATCACAGCTTACTACTTCTGATATGAGGAGCGGCCATATTGAAACACAAAGTCGACCTTAGGAGTCGTAATTGGGGGTAGTCTGTGCTGCTCTCGGTTTCCCAGCAGGAAATCAGACTTCAGAGGGAGTTCCAGTTGATTTTTTCCGACTGGGAAGTCGGAATCCCCCATTTCTGAGTGCAACTGGAACACAGCATTACTCACCCCATCTTTAACAACCTTCTCGCACTTCTTCTTCTTCTGTGGAGGGCTTGTCAGCAAAACGGCAAAACACAAAGCTTTTAAATCGGTTTCAATCTCCAAACACTTCACATTGACCCAACCTTGGAGTGTTGCGGCAGTTCGGGGAAGCGTTTCGGCGTTCCCTGATGGGATACGTGTGTGTTTTCGTGTGTCCTCGGCCAGAGAATGTTCTCCATTTGATCTGCAGGAGGTTTTTCTCCGCTCCTCCTCTCCTCAGGGAGCCTTTGCTCCACATTCTGACTCCTACTGAGACCCATCAACACTCCCTCGACTCACGCTCTCGGCCTGCCTCTCTCACATATCCAGGGCTCACACACACACACACACACACCCCGCCAGGACTAAAAGGGGGCAGACACGCAACACAAATTACGGTCTAACCAGAACCGAGAGCTGGAGCGAGCAGACGTCATGTGACGAAATCTGCAACATTTTTAGTGGAAGCAACTGGAGAACTACACAGTTTGACACAACCATCACACTTGGGGGTGATTTTTTTTGTTTGTTTGTTTATAAGCAACGTGGCAAAGCACCCAGGGTGCAACATTTTTAGGGGGCTGTATCTCGGATAAAAGCTGCTGACTGAAACTGTCTATGTTTCTTCGCAGTGAAATTATTTCACTGAGGTGAATAATCTGATCAGAACGCCACCTTTTAAAGTCTTATGGGTGAAACGAGACGCTGAAGGGACAACACATCACTTTTGACCCGGGAACTCCCTGGGGTCACCTGGGAATGAGATGGAGACAGTCGCAAGGAGGATGAAGGTCTTAGTTTCTCTCCTGGACTTGTTTTCTCAATGAACCACAAAAACAAAAACATCCTACCAAGTATTTTTGATCAACTTTCTAGTGCAAATATATTACTACACTTGAAATAAGACAAAATGAACTGTTTAGGAAGATATACAAGCTTGTTTTAGGTCAATAATTCCTTAATGTTTATTAAAAAGTTCTAGTTCCTTTGGACGATTATTTACTTATAATGTTTTGTTATAAGTGAAATCATCTACCAGTGCAAATAGCACTTTTTAATCAGTATTAAGGAACTATTGATCTAAAACACTGATATCTTGCTAAAGGGTTACTTGTAAGTTAGTTTTGTCTTATTTTAAGTGTAATAATATATTTGCAATAGAAACTAGACCAAAAATATTTGGTTTGATTTTGTGTTTTTGCAGTGCAGAAAGGTGGAGGATAATGAGTGGATGAATGCTGAGGATTTCATTCCAAAAATCTTTCACTGAAGCGTCCAGAATAATTATTTAGTCACCTTGTGATTCATTTTTAAACATGCAGATTTTAGATCTAATTCAAAGTTTTAACGGGTTTTCGAAAACTTAATTGAAAACACAATTATAGGACCTCTGAGGTCTGCAGATACTGTTATGTGTTTAGTATCAACTGTACGGTGAGGATATCCAACATAAAAAGTTGTTTCAGGTCTGATTAAAACAGTACAACAGTTGTTTATGTCTAATTAGATCTAACTGAATGTAATGAACAGCAACACAGGGAGCGAATGCGGGGTCACACACAACCTGAACATCTGATCCATAATTCAACCCCAGCCGTCGCACGGCGGCTTAAAGCTGCAGCGCTGCAGAATAACAACAACGCTGCAGAGACAGAAACATGTAATCCTTATATCCCTCACACACACCCCCACACACACACAGCCAGCTGAGCTATCACACTCGTGCACATGAAGGCAGCGCTCCATTAAGCAGACGCGCGGTGTGTGTGGGGGTGTGCGTGTTTGAGTGCTCGCACTCGTCATTGATCTGCAGCCGCGGCTTGTGTGTCTGCGTGTGTTTGTCCAATTTCCACTCAAATTAATGGAGCCTCTTTACAGGCCTTCTGCTGGAGTGGGTTCTGAATTACTTGGTGCTTCACTCCCGCACCTGGGACCCATTCAGTGTTACAGCATGCAGCGGCTAGCTGCTAACCTGGGACTCATTTTACTACCACAGTGTAGTTAGCATAACAGATACCAGCTGAACGCCGCTGCTAACGAACAGCGCTCTCGAACCACCACCTGGGACTCACATTAGTTCATGTTTCAACTAAAATTTTATTAAAAAACTCAGAACAGCTAATTAAAAATGCAAAGATTTGTTCAGCCTTTGGATAAAAATGTCTTCTATTTTCCTTGTTTTCCATTTAAAGCACAACAAAACAATGGAGTGGAGAAAATGTGATTCCTGCCAATTAGGAAAATCTTGTGCATCTTAATTCAAGACTCAAGACACAAATGCAAGTTTCAAGCAATATCAGGAAATGTCATAATCATGAAGTGGTTTAAAGTTTCTTTTCTGAACCTTCAAATTCACAAATATGACCAGAAGTTTAAGAGTGTCAGGAAAACCGTAAACAATCAGAAAGCATCACGGATCAAACATCAGTATTATCGCCACAGATGTTCTGTTTCATTACTTTTCAGTGTGAAGAATGCCTTTAATGACATGCAAAAAAATAAAAAGTCTGTTTCAGTTTCTAGGGTAAATAAAGCTGTGAAGAACAGGAGACTGATTTTCAGTTAATACCGCGGAGTTTAGGAGTAAAGCTTTGAGGCTAAAGAAAAGCTCTGAAGATAAAACATCTGCTCAAAAAAATAAAGAAAACAGTCTTCGCTAAAGCTTTGCTCTGAGCTGGAACCCTGCAAGATATCCAACCTTGGTTATTAAAAAAAAGAAAAGTTGTAATAATATGAATTATCTTCTTTAAAGTCAATTCTTAACCAGTTAAACAAACAGCAGGTACTACTGGCCTAAAACTTGCAATGAAATGAGCTTTCACATCTCTATAAAAATAGTTTTCAGTGCTAGGAACCTCTAACTAAAAAGTTAGCTGCACTAACCCTAAAGCAATAATGATAAACATTAGCTACAACAACAATTAAGTGCTACACTCACATGATATTTAGCAGAAGATAATGCTACCGTGCCAAATTCGGCCATGTTGATACCCAACATGTGTCAGTCGCCCTCAGAGGATCAAATATGTCATTAAACACTCACCTGTACCCGTTTTTGCTTCAGGAAGTGATTCTGTAGAACAAACTTTTCACTCATGGTTTCAGTTTCATAGTTGTTGAGTTTTGATAACTCTGCTGCTGATTTTTCCTAATTCACCAGAGGAGGGCTTCGGTGAGAAAGCAAAAAGAGCTTTGCTCAATTTTTAAAATCTGACTTTGCTCCAGAAGGAAGTTGATCTCAGAGTTTTAATTAAACATTTACATGTAATTTCCTTTAGTGGTTCTTGGTGCAGCGCCGCCACAGGTGAGGAGGAAAACAGGTTTTTCAAAGGGTTTGGATCACTTGACAGTTTAGTGTTAAAGAGAACCACAGCAGCTGAAAACGAAACAAATGTTGCAATTTTGGTCCCCAGTTGAACCGAGTCTACTGGACTATCAGGTGTGAAAACACCATTAAAGCTGCAGTATGTAACTTTTATAAAAAAAAATGTTTTTTAAATATTTGTAGAAACTGCCACTATGTTGTGACAGTATGAGACAGGATGAGTGTGAAAATAAAAATTGAGCTCCTTCTTCCAGTGCTGACCAGAATCAACCAGAGTAAGTTGTTTTTCTGCCATTAGCACATTTAGCAGCATGTAGGCGACATTGATTGACAGCGCTAAGAACCGCCTTTTGGCTCTGATTGGTTGCATTTTGTCTTCAGAAGGAAATAGTAGCACATCGAGATCGATTTTATCTGTCTCATAAACTGTCACAACAGGGAGACATTCCTAACAAATATGCAAACAATATTTGTTGTACTTAAAAAAAGCTAACTATAAGGTAACATGGTGGAGATTAATTTTCCTCAGAGATGGCCCCATCCATCAGAACCCATCAACATGGCTGATGTGTGGGTGTTTCTGTTCAGGGACAAACATCAAACTGCAGAGATCACGAACGCATTAACTCTCTCTCTCTGGCGTGTGTTTATCCCCGGCAGACCGCGAGTTTCCTGTCATTTTCCGAACATTTCTGAGCATCTTTGCCCCATGCCCCGACTCCCAGGAGCCTCCAGAGACTTAAAGAGGATTCTTCATTGCGTCCAATCTCATTTAGCCACCAGAACCGGGTCGTCCCACCACAATCACCAGAACCAGCAGCAGCAGCAGTTCACATGTTAAAGACCAAGCGGCACAAATATGAAAACAAGTACAGAAAAAGCCTGCATCCAAGTGCGGCAGATCCTGCAGAGCCATGGGATTACGCTGCAATCTCAGCCGCTCCTTCTCCAGGGGAAAACATGGTTTATCATTTCATTTCTTCTCCGCTCCCTCACTCACTCCCTCCCTCGGATTTCTCGCTCAGCAACATGTAGCCCTCCACAGACTCCTGTGCTGAAATCACAGGCCACATCCTGCGCTCTGACAGCAGCCCAGTGTGATGCTCTCTGAGTGGGAGTCTGAGTGCGACACGGCAGAGACGACCGGAGCTGTGTGTTTACGCACAGGCCGGGAGCAAACATACGGAAGATCACAGAAACAGCAACACAGCTTATATAAAATCAAATCACCTAGTTAATGACAGATTATGGAAATTGCTGCATGTGGGAGTTGATCGGTACAGTTTGGTGCAAACTGCAGCTGGATCTGGGAAAATTTAAGCTTCACCAACTTTGTTTTAGTGAAGATGAGAGAATGAGCCTCATATAATCTGTTGAATTCATCTAAAAAAGCTGGTTTAACAACAGAAGTTTGACCTGATCTTATCGTCTTGTCCTTCTGTTTCCATCTGTGTTTAGAATATTAGAATATTTTAACAACATGTTGGTACTTTTAGCATTTTCTTTCCTTTGGTAGTTTATTATTCAATGCCTGATTATAGCAGTTAGTCTTTTGTGTGTATTTATATTTTAATAGTTGTTCGCATTTATCGGATGTTATATCTTGCTTTTCTTTCCCTCTGTCCAGGGTCTGCTGATAAAAAATTGTATTTTAAAAGCTTCTGGTGCATTTGAAGCAATGGTGTTACTGGGTTTCTGCAGATTTCACCAACTCAGATTTAAGACTTTTTAAGATCCAGAGGTGGAAATGAGATTCAGATAAAAAAATTTAAAAAAAGATTTTCAAACATGAAATTATAATAACAGTTTCTAACATTTTAAAAATGTGATACTGCAAAGAAGGAAAGGAGGAAAGATATGAGGGAGGAAGGAAATGACAATAGAAAAGAAAAATCAAGAAAGGAAGGAAGGGCAGGAGGGAGAAAAGGAAGGAATAAATGAAAAAGGAAATTAAGGAAAAGAGGAATGAACCAAGTATGGAAGGACCAAAGGAAGACACAAGGAACAAAAGAGGGAAAAGGGAAGGATGGAAGGAGATAAAGAATGACAAAAAAATGACACAAGTAAGGAAAGAAAGGATATAAGGAAGGAAAGGAAATGAAGAAAGGACAAGATTGAAGAAAGGAAGAAGATGATAAAATGAAGAAAACTGTTCAAACAAGAATGGAATGAAAGAAAACACAAGGAAGGCAGTAGGGAAGGAAAGAAGGATGCAAAGAAGTAATGGAAGAAAGAGAGGACATTAGAAATGAAGAAAAACTAAACTGAAACAAGTAAAGAAGGAAGATACAAGGGAGGATGGAAAAGAAAAGAACAGAATGGAGGTAGGACACAAAAACGGAAGGAAAGAAGGAACAATGTAAGGAAGGAAAGGAAGGATAAAACTTTTAGGCGACAGGAACAAGAACCAAAGTCTGGAAATGGATTTTTTATTTTTCTGGAAAACATTAAAATCAGAGCTCTGCTGTCAGATGAGCCTGAACCTGTTTAAAGGTTACAGCATCATCTTTAAGTTTAAACTGCACACCTCATAATCACACCCACACACACACACACACACACGCAGGCAGACGGAGTATGTGTGGGCTTGCGACTGGAGCGTTCAGTTTAATCTGGGGGAACCAGCCGGGCCTGTCGCGTTCCTTTCAGCCGCTCCATTAATTACAGCGGTACCAACAGCAGCCTTTGTGCCGGTCCCAGCGGAGCGTGTGGATATTACTGATTATAGCTAACGGTATGCAGAAAGGAAACTCCAACACCGAGCCACCCGAGTGTTTGAAGAACCTGCAGCCTGTTTAATCACCGCGTCACACTGGGAGCGCTGCGTTAAAACCAGAACCGGAACCGGGCGCTGTCTCACCGGCGGGGCAGTGGTTGGTTCTGTGTTCGCTGAGCTCGGCCAGGCAGTCGAAGTCCTGCTGACAGTTATCGCAGGTGAAGATGGACTCGTCGTCAAGGTCGTCGTCGTCACGCTCCTCCTGCTCGCCGTCCTCGGCCACGCCCCCCTGGCCGTCTTTAAGCCCCGCCTCTCTGCTGGGCGCCGGAACGTCTGAGGGTGAAATGAGGAAAGGATTTTTAATCAGATAATATGAAATAATTATTAAAATATGATGGATCACTGGGGCTAAGACATTTTTTTTCTCAAAATAATGGGAAAGTAATAATAATATGAGAAAGCTTTATGAGAATAATTATTCTCATATTATTGCATATATGTCTTAACATTACAAGAATAAAGTCAAACTAATATGAGAATAAAGTCAATATTTTGAAAATAAAGTCTTATTACTACGAGAGTAAAGTCAAAATCATATTAAAATAAAAGTGTACAAGAATAAAGTCATAGTAATATTAGAATAGTCAATATTTTGAGAATTCACAATATTATGAAAATAAAGTTGAAATAAAATACAAGAATAAAGTCATAACATTACAAAAATAAAGTCCAAATAATACGAGAATAAAGTCAATATTTTGAGCATAAAGTATATTATGAAAATATATACAATATTATGAAAATTAAGTCGAAGTAAATATAAGAATAAAACTGAAATAATGAAAATTAAGTCAATATTTTGACAATAAAGTCAAAATAATATGAGAATAAAGTTGCAATATGATCTTTTATATTTCCTTAGTAAGGCTTTAATACTCCGTCTGTCATACTAAACAGACACATCTCATGTTTTTGTTTTATTTTTACTGATTTTGTTGCTCCCAGCTAAACAAACTGGATGTTTCTGAGTATTTAACCAGAGCAGAGAGAAGAGCAACCCTGTCCTGATCTTCACTCTACTCTGACAGGGTGTGTGTGTGGGGGGTGTGTGTGTGGGTGTGTGTGTGTGGGTGTGTGTGTGGCTCTGGTAGCAGTCAGAGTGTGAGAGAACACCAGTGGAGGGCTGCGATGGCCCAATCCTCATCGCTCCATTGTGTCTCCATTTTCACACCTTATTATCACATTATAAATGCTGAGGATCCAACAGGACTGACACTGAAGACTCTGAGGTCTCGAGAGGAAGAGGAGAGGAAGAGGAGAGGGAGGGAGAGGAGAGGAGAGGAGATGAGAAACTCTTAATAAAGTCTGATTGAGAGTAAAAGCCAGTTTTTACAAAACACGGTGGAACATTTAACTGTCGGAGCTAAACCAGCAAAACCAGCAGACAGACCAGTAAAAATGGTGTTTTAAATGGGTCACACTGGAACCTGAGAGACAACAATGAGAGCGGGACATAAATGGGTTAGGAGAAAGTTTAGAGAACATCTAACTTTTAGGGCAGATGTTCTGGAAAACACTGAAAAACATAAACAAGTACTTTAAAATACATCTATTGATTTTATTACCACTGATCCAAAAAGTTCTTACAGTGATCAACTTTCTATAAAGTTTTCACACCAGATAGTTCAGTAGACTTGGTCTAATTGGGTAACAAAGTTGCAACATTTGGTATATTTTCAGCTGCTGCGATTCTTTCTCACTGAACAGAGTCAAACGATCCAAACTAATTATAAACTTGTTCTCCTCCTCGCCTGTGGGGGCACTGCACCAAGAAATATCAGAGGAAACAACATCATAACGTCTAAAGAAGAAATCAGTGCAACTTCCTCCTTCACAAAATGTAAACAAAAATGGAGCAGCATCACATTTTATCTTTTGTTTTCGACAACAAATCATGCTCATTTTTACAGCCATCGCTAGATTGGCACGTTTGTTTTGGTTGCATTTACCCAGAATGCCCTGCTTTGCAGTCCACTTCCTGCTTCTGGAGCAGTCTCTGATCTGCTTGGCATTCACATAAACAATCAAACCGGACCAGAGTTCACTTCATCTAAACCGAGACCGACGTTTGTAGCCGGACCACAGTTTGCTTTTTAGTAGAAATCAGAGTTTTTCACATTCACACCTCCCCAAACGAACCAGAGTTCAATTAAAGCAGACTGAATGTAGCTGCTGTGAACGCACTCTAAATATCCTCCATCAACCGAGACGCCACGTGGTTCTGGTTAAGTTACAACAAAAAGAAACAGGACCAAAATTATTATGTTTAATCTTTCTAAACATAAATAACCCAACTCCATCCCACTGCTTTCCATATTCATGAAGCATTTTGAAAAAAGCATCGCTTTAAAGAGAGAAAAAGGGACAGAACCGGGTTCCCCTCCTTGATTTATTATGGGTAGAGGTATGCTGGGATGGAGGGATTGTGGGAAGTGGGGAACGAGGGACTGGGGCGATCAGTGGTGCTGCAGGAGAGAGGAGGACAGTGATGGAGGGAAGGATGGAGGGACGGGAGGGTGCTGGCCATCTGTCCAGTGGTGGGAGCGCCGTCTGGCCGGGGAGAAGCCCCTCGTGCACGCTCACGTGCACGTGCTCACAAACACGTCTCGCTAAAAATGAAACACAATCATCAATGTTTCTGCTGTGATTTCTTCATTTAGCTGCCAAAACATAAAAACCTTTGATTAAAAAAAATTGTTTCTTTCTACATATTTGCTGGGAATCATTACATGGAAACAATCAGAGCGTGCACACGCTACGTGCACACGCTATGTGCACACGCTACGTGCACGCTCTCCCTGGGCGCCCTGATGCCAGAGGTGAGGGCAGCGCCAGTTCCAGCACATGCCAACACAACCTGCTGTCATAGCAACAGAGGAAAGAGACAGATGAAACCTCTCACTCTTGCTCTCCGGCGTAACCGCCTCTCCTTTCTTCATCTCATCCCTTCATTTGGACTCGGGAACGCAGATGAACCAGAGCCGGGTGTGAGAACGGAGGGCGCACGCAGCTGGGAGCGTTTCTCTCTGTCGGTTTGCCGCCCACCCACCTCACTCCGCTCAGGGACGGGATCATTACGGCTCCTCTTATGGATCTCCCAGGGAAGCCGATTCTGAAGGCTTCAAAGGAATGCTGACCCTGCGCGGCTCCGGGAAGACGCTGTGATCGGGTTCTGGTCCCAGTTAGCCTAAAGAGGCGGTGAGAGTTTGTCACTTTATGTGCTGTTAATGGAGCGGTGTCAGCATAAAAGTTGATCCAAGCTAACACTACGTTCACACAGGAGGTCGTAGTTAGGGATGCACTGATCCGCTTTTTTCACTTCTGATACCAATATCTGAGGTTTAGCATCGGATGGTACCGATCCGGTACAGAAAAACAGCTGAAATGCCTTGAAACTTTTATGAATGTACTGAATAACAAATGTATTTGATAACTTTGTACCAGTACAGCACAGTTAAATACACCATTAGCTTCACAAGCTTGGTCAAAAATAAATATTTTTTCTTCACGTGTGATTTTAATTGTTTGTCATTTATTGGAAACATCGTAATTGCGAAATTCTTAGTAGAACATTGACAAAGTTATGCGCACATTTGTAGAGGAAACTCGGCTATGTCACATTTTAGGAAAACAAAATGTTAAACTTTAACAATTTGTGTATTCTAATTAGGAATTAGAAAGTTTTATTTGAGCTTATTTCGGTGTAAAATTTCACATTCCAGAATGAACTTTTCATCTTTCTCTCTCATTTTGAACAAAAGTCTCCACACCTTCCTTCATCTCCAGTGCGACGCTCCATGCCCAGCCCATTTCCAGCAGAAAGCAGCAGCAGGCCTACTTAATGAAGGCAGACATTACTCCTATGGGGGCTGAGGGAGCAGAGCAGTCTGCCTGTTTGGCTGCTGATTGAATGCTATGACATTGGTCCCCAGCAAATATCTCTTGTATTCATGTCGGTGAGATGTGCAGCTGCAGTCGCTTGCAGACACACTTACGCTCCAGAAAACCATTATCTCCGAGTCACAGACTGTTCCTGCACCAGGAATTACTGCACGCCCTCAGTCAGACGCACAGAAAATGGGCTAAATACCTGATTCCAACCTCAGAACAGACACCCAGTTGGTTCTTATGTCACGTTAGGACAAATTAAAAATATCAGAAAATATGAGGAATCCATGTTTTCTCCAAATTTTCCCTTTTTAAACCAAACACTAGCTGTATTTCCATTACACATGCATGAAAAACTGCCCACAAAGACTCTTTAAAGATACTTAGAAAAGTCTTAAGTATCATTACTTAAGATACTCAAGTTAAGATGCTTGTCCAAGTTAAGTAAGTTACTTAACTTGAGTAACTTGAGTTATTTAAGATACTCAAATTGACATATTTTCTTTTTGAAATTGAAATATTTTCCTTTAGGATAAATAAAACATTTTTAAATTTAATTGAACTGATGTTGTTTAGCTAAAATGAACAGTTTTGACACAAACAACTGCAAATAGGATTTTGGGTTGCCTGAGCTTGAGATAAAAAACATAAAAAGAAATCTGCATGTTCATATTAAACCAGACATTTGAGGAACAATTTTGACATTTTCCAGTAATTTCTGTACAAAAGGGTAAGGAGGAAGATACTGACAGTTCATAAGTACCCGGCGCACCGCACTTGAAAAACAAACCAGCCCTCAAAAAAAGCAGGCCTGACTGTGTGACATAATGTATGAGGCGGTGTGTCTCTAGAGTAAAGATAATAAGCATTATTTTTCTGTCTCCACCAGTCTCTGTAACCCGAGGACAAGGAAATGTTTGTTGACAGATGAAAATATAAATATATAAAAGGAATAATGAGGTCATTCTGCATATCTGCAGAACAAGATGCATGCAGGTGCTGCTCAAGAGTGTGTGTGTGTTTATATGCAGTGTATTGGTGCATACAAGTGTGTTCATGCTCACCCTGGGTAATTAGATAAAGAGGAGTGAATTAGCAGAGTCCACCGTGCAGAAATGATGTTACACAGCCGAACCACGCCTAGCTGGGACCCACTAATCACCGCTCGTTAGGCTCACATGTGGAGGCTAGTGTGTTTTCAGAGCATCGCTGTGTTTATTAGATTGTGTGTGTGTTTTCTCTCATTAAACACATTCAAAATAAGTTCAGAGAGGTAATTAGTCAGCTTAGTGATAATAAAGCTGTAACCTTCACAGATTAGGTGGAGACGGAGAACTTGCTCCATGTCAGCTCACATAACTGGGATATTTAGGTTGTTTTCACACCTGATAGTCTAATAGAATCTGTTTGATTGGGGACCAAAATGCAATATTTGTTATATTTTCAGCTGCTGTGATTCACTTCCACACTACACCATGTCAAATGAACTAAATGCTTTGAAAAAACAGTTCCCCTCCTCACCTCTGGGGGCGCTGCACCAAGAACCACAGAAAGAAACAGAACAAAAACATCTGAAAAAGACACTGAGCACAACAAAACTGGAGTGGCGTCAGATTCTAGTGGTTGAAGGATTTCTCTTTTGTCTTTAGCGAAAGAGCACAAGCCATTTCTCCTGCTAGCGCTCGACTCACGTTTGTATTTACCCAGAATGCCCAGCTCTGTAGTCCGCTTCCTGCTTTTGGAGCGCTCTCCGGTCCGCTTGCATCCACATATGCATTCAAGCCACATCAGAGTTCACTTCATAGTAAAATAACAATAATAATTTACATTAACACCTCCCCAAGCGAATCTGAACTAGAGTTGGATTAAAGCGGACTAAACATGGCTGGTGCGAATGCAGCCTTAAAGCAAAATGGAGGATCTGAGTTCAAACACTCCCAGCTTAGTTAGTTACCCTCCAACCCGACTCTGGCTTCATTTCTTTGCTGTGAGCAGTTGCCAGGTTAAGCTAGTTAATGCACAAAGTAAAACAGGAAAAAAATCAAACGCACAGTCAGCGACCACCAAACACGCCTATCCATCCTGTGGGAAGAAACCTCGGTAAGTAATGAACTCGGGGAGACGCTCCTGAACCGCCCCGGGGTGATAGAAGTGCAGAGCGGCAGAGCTGGAGGGGGCGTTAAAGGGGAATAAAACATGCTGTAATCCTGCAAAAGGTTCCCGTGTTTGATTTGGCAAACAGGAGCAGGTACCGCGGCCTGTCTGGGACACATTCTGCAGATCTGCCGGCCAAGCATGAATAAAACACACACGTCTCAGTCCACATGCTAAAGGAGGAATCAAAGCGGCTGAAAAGGTGTGTGTCGAGCTTCCAGGAGGATGTTTAGAAACCCAACAGTTTCAGAACAAGGCCTTCATTCTGCTGTGCAGCAGAGCCGGTTTCAGAGGAACCGAGCCGAGTAATAGAAACCCACACCGCTCTGACCTGGCCGCCGGGTTCACATCAGACCTACGCCGCATTATTTATTCATACAGACTGCTTACTGTAATCAGAGCATCTGTGATATCGGTTGGGATTCAAAACACAACCAACGTTTTAGATAAGCAACATCTGGCAGATTATTTTATTAAGTAAATGCAGAAAAAGAACATATTTTACCCGACATAAACCAGACCGTCAGTGAAGTTTCATCAGTGATTATAGAAAGATATTTTCAGCTGAATCCAGATGTTTGAATCATTGAAAACCTTTTCTATTTACCTAGTTTTCTTTCTTAATGCTCAGGCAGAGGTTGACCCCTGACCTCCACTGCAAAAGCAAATCTTATCAAGTATTTCTGGTCGAGTTTCCAATGCAAATATCTAAAGAAATCTCAGGACTTTTTGTGCCATTGACTCAAAAAATTTACTTTTTTGATTCTTAATTTCTGTTTATGAGATAAAGGAAAAAAATCTAAACAAAATAAATAAAAATTGATTAGAATCAATGAACAAAAAAGAATAAGTAAAACAGTGGTGGACGCCGCTAACTGAAATGTAAATTAGGCTAACCCTAAAGGCAAGGCAACTTTATTTATTTAAATAACTTTATTTATTTAAAGCACTAATCATAAACATTAGCTTTGCTAATGCAAAAGCTTCTTCTTTAGCATTTAGCAAAAGCTAACTCTAAAGCTCTAACTTTGACTTATCTCCACAGTTGAAAGACTACAACCCCTGAGCACATATTTAACATTGACTTTATCATTTACATGATTTGTAACGTTCTTAGTTATTGCATTTGTGTTTATTTCTTGCTCTCTATTGTCTCTGTTTATTCTGTTTCCTCTCCTCACATTCTCTCTTTTTTCCCAATAACTGCATTTCAAAAAGAAATTTATAGTGACATAATGAAACAGTCTTCACCCCCTTCAAAATAGGATTATTTATAATTATTTTTAGAGTTATTGAATAAAAAGAACGCTAATTTACTTCTACATTTTCTCTGCAAGATTAAGCTACTGAAATATAAAGCTGAACTTGTTTTACAAGGAAATATTTTTTAAATATTTTGTTTTTAGAATTTAATTTCCATTTTAAAAAGACAATATAAAAGGCTGATGCTGCCTGCGACAGACATATCTGGTTAAAACATCAGAAATATTATCCATTGTGCACATCTCAAACTTCTGCTCCTGCGACTGTAACTTGATTTTCTCACAAAAAGATTCAAAAGAGGTGATATGAAGGTAAAGGAAAGACGAACAGGTTTGGTTCTGGGTGCAGAAACGAACGTGTCAGAGTGGCTGAACAGGTGCAGCTGGACGCAACAACAACACGCCTGCTCCGCATGTCCCAGGACCCCACCAACCCCTGCGGTACCGTCTGCCTCCTCTGAGTCACCACTCAGGTGTGTGTGTGTGTGAAGAAGATGATTTCCACATAAGGAGGTTCCTGCAGCCTGTATGTGTCTGTTTTCACAATGTAAGGCCTCCAATGCTCATGGGACAAGACCTGCAGAGACCACACTGGGATGCATGCATGTAGCTGAGCACACACACACACACACCCACACACACTCCTCTGGGACGGGATGTGCTCAGGGAGATTAGCACCCAACACCCATGTCTGGAAACAGGATGATGAAAGAGCCATTAACGTCATGGAAGGAAGTGACAGAGACACACAAACACACAGGCTGAACAATAAATTCATATAAAAACATGCAAAGATAACGCAAACCTGAAGCAGCAACGCCAGCCCCAAACAGATCAGCAAAAACACGACACAAATATGCTGACAGCTGAGCAATTTTCCTTTTTATGATTCGCATAAACTCACAAAAAAACAAAAAACAAAACAAGAATGTGCTTAAATGGTGCAAAACAGAGACAGAAGAAAACGCAGAAGCAGCGACACAAGCAGACAATAGGAGCTCAGTCACACACACACACCCACACACACACCGAGAGAAAGAGAGAGAGACACAGGAACTGTTTTCCTGTGGCAGCCTTGGGGAAATTAAAACTACATTACGGAGCTCCAGAGGGGAGCAGTGAGACAGCGACGGAGGAAGAGGGCGACGGGGAGAGGAAGCAGGAGAACGAAGGAGAGGAAAGAGTCCGCTTTCTTTTTTTTTTTAGCTCCGGCCATAACGAGACACTCACTGATAAGAGGAGATCTGACCTGCAAACCGTTTTCTCACTGATAAATCAATGCATCCATCATTTCCAGTGCCGTTCTTATTCTGTGCAGGGTCACAGGACTAGAGGCGAGGAACAACCTGGACAGGTTGTGACTGTGATCATGATTGAGGACAACCAGTCAGGTCTCTGTGCAGCGTAGAAAGGAGAAGTCCTGGAGAAAATGTTTATCTACAAATGAGACAAATACTGAACAGTTTGACCTCAGTGGCTCTCAAACCTACAAAAAACACTAAATTACCTGTCAAGCATGGTGGTGTCAGCATGATACTGTGGAGCAGATCCCCTTTCCATTGTGTATATGCATTGCACAGCCTCAAAATTCTTCAACTTCTCAAATCATTTTAAAGGGGCAGAATTATGTGTTTTCCAGGCACATCTTATAGCCCAATCAAGTTACTATGTTAACTTCAGTTGCTATAAAAATGCTGTAATTAAAAATTATTTTAAGTCATACTTTATATCTCATAATTTATTCCATTTCTCCAGATTATTTTTTTCCTCAGAAAGAAAAAAATCAGGCAATCTGGAAAGATAAACCAGCTTGCCTGATTTGTCTGAGCAAATCATCCAAATTTAACAACACAAAACTGAGGAGGAAATTTGGTCTCTGTCTCTTTAAAAACGCTTGCTCTTTCTAAAACTCCACCTTCAGGAAGTCATCACAACATGTCTCCTTTATTAACCCTTTAACAAAGTTTTTACCAGCGTTGCTCTGAGAAGTAGCCCCCACAATGAGCTCAGCAGATGCGCAGTTCCACCAGGTGATTGCTAATTGCTGCTGGCTAGTCTTAAGGAGCTGATTTGGAAACTGCAGTTTTGAGGAGGAGTTACGTACTTGAAGGTGGAGCTACGTCCACCCAGTCATTTTGAACAGCTGAATGGTTGCCATTAAGATGAAAGGATTTCTTAAACACGCATGAAAAGAATCAGAATAAAGCTGCATCTCTGCTAACTGCATCTTTTTTTACAAATGAAGCACAGATTTACCGCCAATTTACCGCATTACAACAGAGAAATAATCACTCAGAGAGAGAAACTTCTATCCAGAACTGTAAGTATGTCTCCTTGTGTTCAAAATAATCGATGGAGTGTTGGATTACTAGACAAGCGGAGAGCTGCAGCTCTAAAATTGACACAGATCCGTCATGTGATAGTTGCTTCTCGGTGCTCCACTCGAGTGTGTGACACCACACAGCGAATAACAATAATCTGGTTGGTCTCAGCTTCTCGCTTTCAGCCTGGGGACTTGACAAACCTTTTCCACGATGACTCACCGGCTGTTTAAGTGTCAGCGTTAATACATGGAACGGGTAGCTGACTGTAGTCTGACGCCGTTCAGAGAAGAGAAAAGAAGAAAGAGGCCGTCTCTTCTGCGTTTTCTATGCAGAGGAGGAGAAAACAAGAAAAGAAGAGATCTTCTGTTCGATGGTGGGGCAACTTTAGCTTCAGTGAACTTATTTTAAAGAGGCTGTATGTAATTTTTTGTAAGAATTATGTGGTTTTACACATTTGTCACCATGTTCTGATAGTTTACTATCAGACAGAAAATCTGTAAAAAGATCAATCTTTTCCCTGTGCTGCTGTTGCCGTCTGAGGAAATGAACCACTCCCAACTAAAAACAACCTATCAGAGCCAGGAGGCGGGTCTTAGAGTTGTCAATCAACATTGTGAACAAGCTCCTGTAATGCTACACTGCAAAAACACAATCTTACCAAGTATTTTACTTTAAATAAGACAAACTAACTTACAAGTAACTTTTCAGCAAGGCATCTGAGCTTGTTTTAAGTAAATGATTCTTTAACAGATTATTTAATTAATAACAAGACAGTGTTGCCTTGTTATAAGTGAAATAATCTTATTCTTATTATTTCACTTATACCAAGAAATAATCTATAATAAACTTATAGATTATTTTGATGAAATAATCTAATTTCAGCAAAATTAAGAAATTATTTTCTAAAAAAAGCTCCTAAAGTAACTGAAAAGTTACTTTTATGTTAGTTTTGTCTTATTTGAACTGTATTAAGATATTTGCACTAGACAAAAATACTCAGTAAGATTTTGTGTTTTTGCAGTGTAGCATTACAGAAACACAGTTTATCACCGCCATCGATGGCTATGCTAACTAGCCTTAGCATTCACGACAGGCTATGCTAGCTGCAGCATAGCAAGGAGCAAGAGAGAGCTAAGACCCGCCTCTTCGCTCTGATTGATTGTTTCTAGTTAGCACTGGGAGAAGCCAGATTTTTTTCACAAATTAAGTGTCTCATGACAAAGTGACAGTTTCAACAAATTCATAAAAATATTTTTTATAAAAGTTACATACTGCAGCTTTAAGACCAAGAAGAAAAGAGAAAGAGAGGAGGAGGAAAAGAGAGGATAAGTTCAGTTTCCCTCCTGTGGGTCTTTCCAAACTTAACACACATTTTCCAGAGAAAGACCAACGGAAAGGGTGAGAGAGAAAGAAAGGAAAAGTAACGAATGAGTAAAAGTTTCAGAATCTTGTCTTAGTTACACCGCTCTCACTGCACCCCTGAGAGCGAAGGAGTCATCACGTTGAATCTAGGGAATAAGACGTAATTCTCACTCCCAACTTCTTCTTCTGCACACACAGCTAATGAGCAAACGACGGAAAAGTAAGAAGTTAGAGCTGTGGAAGACAGAGAGATAAAGAGAGACCGAGAGATAGATAAAAAGAGAGAGAGGAGCCAGAATGGGAGAAATTTGCAGAGAAACTGTAAAAATGTGATGCAGAAAGCTGCTGGGATCAGATACAGGCGGTAAAACTGAAAGTGTGGCTGAGTAAGGGAATATGGGACAGAATGTTTTCATTGGAGGAACACTCTGATAGGTGTGTGTGTGTGTGTGTGTGTGTGTGTGTCATGGGACTCCAGCTTCCTGCAGGAACTGACACACACAGCATTTCTAGTGAACCACTCAGGACCAAAGTCAGCACCCTGCTGAAAACACACACGCACACACACAGCTGCTAACTTCAGGCTGCACGGCGGCCCCTGGAGGAGCGTTAGCACAGGTATGGAGGGTTTGGCACGTCACACACACCCCAGGAGTGATTCCTCTCCTTCCCTTTCATCCCCCGTAGAGCTGAACGGGAGACAGGGCCAGGAGAGGCTGAGAGGGAGCTAACTGGATATTTACCACATTCAGCAGTATCTCGTTTCCCTGCAGGGATCCAGTCAGAGGAAGTGCTTCGCCGCTCCCTGATAGGTTGAAAACCAGAGCAGGAAAAACTCACTAGAGCAGAAAAACACCTAACTGTTCTTTTTCTGCCAAGATATGGGAAAAAGTGTGTTGATACTTGCTAAAAACCCGCGACAAAAGGCGAGGATGAAGCTGGCTAACATTCAGGGTGTCCATGACAACAGGTCAGGAGCGTGCTCTGTTGTTTGTTAGCACCTACAGGACAGATGTGGACATTAACGTCCGCCTGGTTTCAACTATTCTGAAGTAAGGGAAATACCTGGAACAACAAGGCCATTTACAGATGCAAGTAAGAGTAGCACTACTTCAACAGATTTTTACTCAAGTAAAAGTAAAAATAAGCCATCCAAGAAATTACTCAAAAATATTTGGTAAAAAGGCTTCCATTCTTTACTTCCATTTGGGTTTCTATGTCTTCTAAAATTAGGATAAGCTCTTAAAAAACCACCCTGGCATTTTTTGGCAAAAAGGTTTTTTTTGGGGGGGGTTTTGGTGTCTGGAAAATGAGCCGTTTCAAAACCCTCCAGAATGTAACATCACAAATCAGCAGGCACTGCCCATTACCTAGAAACCCAACCAGAACCCAGTAAGTTACCTAGCAACCAAAGCATAGCTGCACCGCATTTGGTCAGCTGGTTTTACCACCATATGCGTTGTACAATGGCTGCTGGATTGTACAACGCATACAATCCAGCGTTGTATGCGTTTGTTTTTTGTTGACCTGCAATCCAGAAACCATTTGCTGCATCTTTGTTGGTTGTACAGGGGTCTCCACTAATGCTATTCAAAGATATATGGCTGTATAACTGTGCATCTGTTTGTAACCATTTTGACGGGCGAGTGTAAACGTTGAGTTATGGGTCCTGGCCAGCAGCAGCTCATTTGCATTTAAAGTGACAAGACGTCCTGAAACAGCTCATTCTGAAAGGAGCTCAAAATACGCAGAACTAAACTGCATATTTTTATCATTAACTAAGAAAGAATTTGTGGAAAAAATGCAAACATGTTTTGTATTGCCCTGTTTAATTTTGGTGTTTTAAAAAACAAAATGAAAATTATTTATATAAATAACAAAATCAGGCAAAATAATTTTTTTAAATCAATTTCTAAAAAGATAAAACTTATGACAAACCTATTAAAAACTGCAGGTATGTGTCTGTTTGGTTAAAACAAGTTTCTTTTTCAGTCAGTGAAAGTCAAATAAAAGTAGCAATACTTCATCATAAAGCTACTCAGGTAAAAATAACTGAATAAATTTAAGCAACTTTTGTGGAAGATGTGATTTAAGCAATTGTTACTACAGATGATTACAAGCAGATGTGAGGAAAAATTCAAATGTTTTGAATTTTTTTCCTTGTAAAAACAAAAAGGCTAACGTTGAAACATAAATGCGCTTAAGTTTCTAGTTGGTGGCAGAAGCAAGAAGGAAGCGACAGACAGACTTGGAGATGATCTTACTGAAGAACAAATAAAAAAGAAGAACAGCTCATCCATCTCTCAAACTTCTTCCCCAGATATCAGACAACAGAGAGAGAAAATCTCTCGCTCCTCCCTCCTTCTCCTCCTGCTCTTCATAAATCCTGTTTCTCCTCTACATCCTTCTCCTTCATCTAACACTTTTTAAAAATCCCTTCATCCTCCATGTTTGTTCACAAATCTTTCCCAGCAGGAGTTTATCTCCTGGTGTGGATCAGAAAAAGTCTCTGGAAGTTTATTAAAGTGTTTCAGGTCATAAAAACTGACCTGTCTGGACGGCGGATTCATCCCAAGTTCCTCCTCCTTCCGACGGTTCTCCTTCTTCCACCGCTGAGGGGAAAACAGCAGAGACACAAAGAAGACGGAAACTTTATGATTTGCATACAACAACTTGCATTTTCAAAGATAATAATCAATATGAAGGACATGAATTTAATTGAATAAGACAGGTCAGCACAAACATGAAACATTATATGTGGTCAGTGTTTTTATTTATCTGTTTGATTCATAGTAGTTTCAAACTGACGACTGTATGGAGTTTTATTTTTGGAGAACTTTCAGCGGTTTACTTCCTAGTTGCACCGTGAAAAGAGGACGAATTCCTTAAAGCTCCAAAACAAAATGATCTTTACAGTGTTTATTAATTGTAAACTGCATTTGCATGTACTAAAATGTGCCTCCTGTATTTGAAGCAAGAGTAGTGACCCATAGGACCCCATGGGTCACAATACACCCATGGGTAGCTACAGACATTAAAACATTCTTTTAATGTTTTAAAACTTTCTTCTGGCATGCAGGAGTGCAGTTATTCCTCAAAATGGGAAAAATGCCACCTCCAGAGACAGAAACTAATGTTCACACAGCAGGTTTTGATGTTCAATTCTGTGTTTTTTTTGGCAGAAATAAATCTTTTTTGCCTTAATGCTAAACAAAACAGCAATAAGATTTTTGTGTGAACAGTTTACATGCACTGAGGAAGAAATTTGATGCCACACAGCAGCACTCTTGTCTCCATGTTTGTTGGTAACAAGAGTGGCGGGATTGTGTCATGATGCACTTCAGTGAAAAAAACTTCGTCATAATTTCAGAATTATAATTTTCAGACATTGTTTACGTTTAGATTAACCGTTTGGCTTCTTCTGGTGAAGAATTATGACGCATGTCTTACATCAACGAAATAAAAACCAAATAAAATCCAACACTCCAGACTGCAGACACTTTGAAAACAAACAGATACATGCCCAATTTAGTTTGATGGGGTGAAAAGATCGGAAATGGCTTGCATTTGAGGGAAAAAAGCGGATTTGGGTCGTATTTGCCTGCTGTGTGAACGTAGCCAATAATGGGGCTCTGGTGAACCATCAGAGGCTCCAACCTGAGGAAGCTTCAAGGTTTTCTCACGTTTAAAATATTCAGCGAATAAATTGATGACAAACTAAAAACAAATAAAACACAATAAATATAAAAAATATAATCTGGATACAGGAGTTTAACAAGCCAGCTGACAACTCTGATATCCTGGGATCTCTGCGACACATTCACACGCTGAGCCGATCACAACAGGAATGTGATACCAACTTCCTGGGTACGACGGGAAGAAGGGAAGCACAGCTGGCACACAAACAGGAAACGGCTGGAGTCAGCACACAATGGGATTTCCTCCTCTCCCCTTCCCCAGCACGCAGCGTCGCACCTCTCCCCGCTTACGCACGGCCGCTTCTGATCCCTGAAAATCCTCCGCTCTATTCCCACTCCCACCGCTGACCTCCGTTCTCCCTCCGCTCCCAGAACAGCAACACCTCCCTCCACGTCCGCAACAACTCCCCCCGGACCGCCGCCGTCCTCGCGTCAGACCTGAGCCAACAACTTGGATCAAAACAAGAAGCTATAAATCAGCCAATTGTTCCTTCGTAAAGATAAACACTGCAGAATGGGGCTGAACTCCACTTCTGTAAGGAGAAAACTCTGATTAGCTCCCTATAAGCTTTTAAACAAGTGCCTGTAATTTTCTGGATAAATAAATACAATCATGGATGAGTTGCAGGTTTTTACAGAGAGTGATGCTTTCTGGTTGAATGCTGTGTGGAGTAATGATGCTCTGACCGGCTGCTGCTGTCAGCTGTGTGTGAATGAAGGGAATCCCCCTAAAGTACAGATCAAACTTTTTTCTGACTGATGCTGATTTCTGGCTTTCTGTAGAGTCTGATTTTCTTTCCATTGATTCTATGGTGTTCCAAATTTATCCATCAAACCATCTCCGCCTTTCCTCTGTCTTTTTTTAACTGAAGTGCATTTGATACCACCCAGACCAAATTATTTTCAGTCTTGATGTATTTAATGAACAAGAACAAAATCTGATTTTTGGGAATTCGACAGGAAAGCGCCTATTCAAGATTTTTGCGATCCTACATTCAAAGCTGCAGAGTTGCTAAATCTGTACTGAACAACCAGCATTTTTACTGCAACTACTCATTACCTGTTAGTGAGCAGAACAATGTGGTTGTATATCAGGTAAAGATTAAGCATTTAAAAACAAATAAATATATTTGTGGCTTTCCAGTTAGCATTCTTGTTGCAAATAAAGCTATGTTGCTCTTCTGTTATTATTACTGTAATACTTTGAGATTGCTCTAAATGTTTGCACGAAACAAAACTTTATATTTGCATTTCCTCCTTTTCAACACCAAGATATCTTAGAAGACATGAAAGCTGTGACCTGACCCAGTAATTAATCTGGCAAAATCTAAAAACTAAAATTTGCTGTTTTGCATAAAGGTTTGTATTTTAGTTGTATATCTTTTATATATTATATATATTTTAGTTGTATAACTTTTTAAGTTGTATATCTAGTTATTGTACATCTATTTTAATTGCTTAGGATAATTTTAGTTAGACTGTGCCTCTTATTGTTACTTAAT
>CAEFZY010064317.1:0-19045 GCA_903066815.1 Brachyrhaphis roseni | reverse complement strand
TATATAATATTTATAGAATTTTTTTATAGCTGGTACTGATTATGCCACAAGATGGAGTCCAAGCACAGGACGTCGCTTTGCCTGCAAGTGAGAACTAAACTAAACCAGTTTCACTGCAGAAAAGAAAAGGAAACACAGATCCTGAGACATTAACTTTTCTCTCAACACCAACCCAAACCTGATACAGACGACGTTGAATAAACGAGAGACAAATAATCCAGGAAACATCTCAGTAAAACGTGGTGATCATGTTGGTTGTGCATACTGCAGTATGCATGTGTGAGACGTAATAGGGACAATTAAACGTCCGACATATGAAGGGGAATCCCATCGAATCCTACTGGACATCAGCAGCGGACGTCTAACTAAAAGTGAGGTAGCATCAGCGTGTCGTGCTGCCGAAAGCTTTTTTTCCCGTCCTGAACCACCACCAGAACCACTGCAAACACTCCAACTCACATTCCTCCATTTGAAGTTGGCCGTCCGCCTCCAGAGCTACAAAAGAACGAATCAGCCAAATTATGTCAGATTAGAGAAACAGCAGCAGAGGTAGCATTACAGTGTCAGGACATGGCGCTCTGCTCGGCTCTCAGAGCGATATCATCTAATTCTGGCCTTTCTCCAAAACCTTTAAGCTGCATTCAAGAAACAAACTCATCACCAGCAACTACTGGTCAAACATTAAACAAGCTTAACGATACAAACAGCATCAACAACAAATATGTCTTTAGTTAATTTCTTTTTGCAAACATGTAAGGAATGAAGATATTTTTCTAATTTTAACATTTGTTTATTTTAATTTCCTGAGAGGAAACCTAGACTCCACTGTGCAGAGTTATTAATTTTTGACCTCTCATTTATGAATTACTGATCTAATTTGCTGCATGTTAAAACAATAATTCATTTTTTAAAATGTAACTAGAAGTCTTGTAATGGAAAAACCTTAACTCAATCAAAATAATAATAAGACCTAACCATCTGTTTGGCTAAAGGCCATTACAGGCAAAAAGTATTAGTATACTGGACACAAAATAACAAATATGTTAAACTGTGATACTGTATGTAGAATCGACCTCTAAACTATTTATAAATCTACAAAAAAGGATCAAAAATCAAGTAGGATAAAACCACCACACCACTGCTTGTTTAGCCAGTGGAGAGTATTAAAATTTGCGAGTAAATTTCAAGACTGCACAAATAATATAGAAAACAAAAAATTATGTGTTCAATAAAAATATTGATTTTTAAGGGAAGAGATGGGAGATAATGAATTTTAACTATTATTTTGCCAGAAGATTTTAAACTAAATAATTACATAACACATTTTAAAAATAAATTAAAAACACAGAATGATTGAAAATTAGAGAAGGACTCAAATATTTAAAATTTGATCCAGAACTTCATGATGGCGATTTACTAACTTTTTCTTCTTTTGTATGGATTTAATTGTTGGTTTTGTGAATTCTGCTAGTATTTGTAACATATAAGCTGAATAGTTTCAACCTTGACCTTTTCGATCTATAAATGACTTATCATTTTTATTTGACTGTTTTGAACTGCTTTGATTGTAGTTGGAGTTTTAGTTATTATCATTATGAGTATGTCAGTGTGTTTTAGATCGAATAAATTGAACTATTAGCTTCATTTGTCATCTATTAACTGATTAATGAGTGGTTAATCAGTGGATAGGCCTATTACACATTTCCATCACGTCTCATTTCTTTTGCGATCCCCATCCCTCTCTGACGCTGCAGGTTTGTGCTGAGCTCTCACCCTGCAGCGCCCTGGTCCGGGACCCTCAGGCAGTCCAGGTCCGGCTGCTGCCGGCTGCCGCCGTCGCGCTGCCTCGGCTGGTTGATGTTGCTGGGCAGGAACGGGCGTGTGGAGTTGGTGGAGGGCGGATGCCTCTGGCTGTGATGCTGCGAGTTCCTCTGATTGGCGATGTGGTTGGTGTTCTTCAGGCCGCCGTTCTGATGGCCGGCTGGAGGGAGGAAACGCAGGAAATGATTTTATAGATGATGTGATGAGGAGAGAAGCTGGGGGGAAGCTGACCGGTATACCTGGGGGTCCTGGTGCCGCTCTCGAAGGCACGTGGTGGTTTCTGGACGTGTTAGAGCGACTCTGACTGAAGCCCTTCCTGGTTGGACCTGGCATTCATTAGCAAAACACAAAAATAAATGCAACATATTGACTCAACCTGCAAAGATTTCATACTTTCAATTCAATTTCCACAACACAGGTGGTTCTTTGTGCTAGTATGTCGTGGTTCTGCTTCACAGCCGATACTCACGTGTGTTCTTGGGAAGGCCCGGTCCGATGCTGACCTGCAGGGATTTGCTTGAGGGCTTCAAGACGGCCACATCCCCCTGACCCTGAACAAACAGCACCTGCCTGGAGCCGCCGCCGCTCATGAAGCCCCAGTTCTCCTTCTTTAGCTTCATCTCCAGTCTGAAAATTTAACGCAATGTGTTCCTTTATATCTCTTTAATTAGTTTCTTTCTCACAATAGTGGTAATATTATAAAAAATTCACATTTAGCATGTTTTTACACTTCCATTTGAGTCTCAACTGTCTCTAAAAATAGCCCAACTGCCTAAAAAAAAACACCCTAGCCATTTGTTGGCAATAAGTTAATGTCTGGCAAACTGCACCGTTACCTAGCAACCTCATTGAGGCATGTTTTTACTGCTGTACAATGGCTGCTGGAAACGACTAGTGTTTGGTCATCGACTTACAATTCAGAAACCACTTGCTGCATTATTGTTGTTTGTGCAGGAGGCTCTACTTCTGCTTCTCAAAGATGTACGGTTGTATAATTGCACATGTGTTTGCAGACATTTTCACTTGCTTGTGTAAACATTGAGTTGGGGGCGTGGCCAGTAACGGTTTGTTTGAATTTAAAGAGACAAGCGGCTCTAAAACAGCTCATCCTGAAACTCATCCTCAGACTAAAATCTCATTATCTAAGAATGATAAAATGTGCCAAATATGTTTTGTATAGACCCGACCTAACCTGTTCATAAAGCATAATAGTTCAGCTTTAAAAGCAGCATAGGTAAATCTGAAGGTTCAGCCGTTTACGTTTCTGGGTGCATGGACTTACGTGTTGTTGAACTTGAGCGGCAGCTTCCTCTGAGTTTTCTCCTCGAACCGTCGGGACAGCAAGCTGATGAACTCCGTCTTAAAAATGCACTCCAGCAGGCTGTCGTACTCTTGCTCATGCAGGATGATGAAGTCATCCTGCAGGGTGCTGAAACAATGACCAGCTTTGAGCAAAGTGACCGAGTCAAAACCCATCTTGGAAAGAGTATCATCGCTCCCTCTATTGTCTTGTTTTGTGAGGATGTGGAGTCAGTTTTCACTTTTACATTCAGGACCTCACAAAGCGGCTCAGATCAGAGGAGGGACGGCAGCGCGGCCGTGTGGCCCAGCAGCACAAGGAGAGTCTGTTCCTCACATATGAGGAGGAGATTTTTACACCTCGCTGAACCACCTGGTCTGTGTTACCCCACAGAGTCAAAAGCCACAAACTCAAATCAACTGCTCTGCCTCTGAGCCGCGTCTCTATCCACATTGCAGAGACCACAACTCTTCCAGTTTGCTTACAGATTTTATAAAATCCAGATAATTTAAGCATTTCTGACTGCGAAGCATTTCAGTTTTGTTTTCAGTCACATCTTCACCCAAGTACGTCAAATTTTCTCCATATGTTTTCAGTGACCTTTATGTGACTTTTACAGGAACAAAGAAACCTTTTCTTATCTTTTGCACTGTAGCGTCTACAGACTTTAAGTCACCGTCTCATTTTAGACAAGCTCTGGTTTTGTGCAAGGGGGGTTAGAAAATGGAGGGATGGATGAAAAGCTATCAGGGGGACTTAAAAGTGTTTTCTACCTGAGAGACAATGCCAGGATTTTCTCCACGTCGATCTTCCTCTTCAACACCTCGGTCACCTGACCTTTCTCCGGTCCCTGCTTCACCTTCTCTCTTCCAATCAGATACACACTTTTAGGGGTCAGAATCAAGTCTCTCTTAATTCCCTACAAACAAAAAAACAAAACAAAAACAGTTGGAGCATTGTTTTAGTTGCTAGAAAGAATCCAGAGAGAGGAAAACAAACCTTGAACCGTCTGTCGTATTTTGTGACTTTGTCAGCGAAGTCGATCTTTTCTCTTTTGGCCAGAAACTGCCGCAGCTCCGGTCTGTCGTCCATCCCCAGGTAGTCTCCGATGAAGTTTCTGTTCAGGCTATGCCGCCGCCTGTCTTTCCGGTTCAACAGCAGATCAGAAGCTGGAAAATATTTTTAAAAATCAGCAAGCCGTGTGGGAGCTGAAGACTTGAGCAACCAATCGATGCGACGCAGAAACAGGCCTCTCTGCTCACCTTCCTCCCTCATCTGGACGTATTTCTTGCGGGCCATGTATTTCCTCCAGGCCTTCTGGATGGTGCGAGCGTAGCCGTCAAACTTACGCTCTCTTGTCTCCTCCAGGAGGAAGAGCTATGAGGAAAAACAAAGAAGGAGAATAACACACCAGACATGCCTAAATACACAGACTGAACCTCAGGTGCAGCTGAGAACCAGCCTGACTTCAGTGATAACGGTGATTTGACTGTTTCTGAGTGAGAATAAAAACTTTTAACTACTGGATAGAAAGGCTGCAATCATCTTAGATTATTGTTTTCATGTTGTTAACGTAATTTAAGTCAGTAAAATCTACGCAGCTTTTTTCAGAAAAAAACATGATCGATATTATTTCAGTTGGATTTGATTTTCTCCTTTTCTGCTCCAAGTTTAACTTTTTATTTCTCTAAATGTTAAAATTGCTAAACCTCTTTACTTCTACTAGATGAAACGTCCAGATAAAAATGCTAGTAATTAAATTGAGAAAGTGAAAATCATGTTATGTAGATTAGTTTCTCACAGAGATACATTTCAAAAGTTTATTGCTAATAATTTTGATGATTGTCTTGCATCTAATTTTCTCAGAAAATTTTAATATTACATGAAGCCAAATTAAGACAAATATTTTCTAAAACAAATGTCAGCCACCTAAACATTACAGTCCCATCCAAGTTTCCATTGATGTGAGAATCTCACTGTTCAATGGACTACCACACTATTTTCTTCCACTAAACTTTTCACTATCGAACACTCAAAGTTCTGTGTTAAAAATATTTTTTTATGTTTTTTAAATAAAAAATTAAACTTTCATAGAAACTAAATTTTGGGTTTTAATTAGGTGGATTTATATTGAGATGGTTAAATATGTGTAATGAGCCTGTATAATTCAAAGTTTTAAAGCTTTTTGAACTGCGTTTCTGGAAAAAACACAATGAATTTATTAAAATGCAGTTGTGTAGACAACAATTAAGATTAAAATGTTTAATCTGATTTCATTTCTAGTATTTAGATTTTTATAACAGGTCATTGAGTTTGGGAAACGATTGAATCTTGTCCATATACGGTTTTAAAGATGAACGATTCGTCAACGTGTGCATGAACGGACACAACGTGCTATTTACAGTAAAACAAAGTGCGACTGTGTGGACAACCAGCGTTCATTTCGTTCCCATCCGGTTTCAGATGCATTTACTCAGATAGATTAATACGCTTATCAGTTCGGTCTGAGACCACCGGACTTCTTGCCCCGTTTATGTCATTTCCTGCTGCACCTCTTAACATGCAATCACTCTCTCTGCCCTCTCCATGTGCCAGACTAAACATCCTGTCCGGCGTTGCAACAGCCCTGGCATCGGCACGGCCCGACCGCAGCGAGGCCGAAGCACAATACTGCACATCAAACTATAACCACAGAGAAACAACAGTCAGCAGAGAAACGCCCTGAGTCACAGCCTGCGAGCGTGACGCTGTGTGATCACTGGAGCTTCAGCGGCTGAATGGGTCAGTCCAGGTACAAGCAGCAGGATGCTACATACGGGAAAGACGCCAATATTGAAAACAAGTTTGGCAGAGAAACTCCTACAGCACCTGGTGTCACACAACTTTCTCTTTCATGACATCTTCTCTCATACAGCTAATTAACAAGGGTCAGCATCTTATCTCATAGCGGCTTGTTTTCACAAGCCTGTCAGCTCATTTCAGCCATCTGCCCTGCGTGATATTTACCTTTCATTAGCCAGAGGGTGAGGGGGGCTGCAGTACATGAGTAAAGGCATTCAGGGTTAACTACAAGGCCTGAACAAAACTAAGATGTCTGTGTGAGTGAGTTTCTAAAAATACATCCGTGGGTGTGTGCGTGTGAACGCTCGCTGCTGCTTGATGTGTGTAGCTGTTAATAAGCAGGCTGTACACACACACACACACACACCCACACACACCCCTTTCACAAAAGTCAAAGTAGTTACAGCAGGAAAGGACAAGCCTCAACCAAACTCCCCCCCAACTCCAAAAAACAGACAGCCTGAGCTTGTGTTTTTAGTTTCAGAGTCGTGTTGACTCACCGCTGACGTGTAACGAGAGGTCAGGTTCAATCTCCTCCCCTATGACAAGGACTCGAGCATGATTTGGGACTCTGTTGCCTTTTATGGTGTTTAGAGTAAAAATATTGGGTTTAGTTTTTTCCCTTGCTGACAAGAAGGCAAGAAGGCCGACACACTGCAAGAACAGAAACTCTTACTGGTTTAGTTCCTGTGTAAATAGACAAAATTAGCTTGCTTTAAGTAAATAATTAGTCATAAGTGAAATAACCTGCCAGTGGAAGTAGTACTTGTTCATAAATATTAAGAAATTATTTACTTAAAACGAGCTCCTATATCTGTTAGTTTGATCTTATTTCAAGTGTACTAAGATATTTTCACTAGAAACTAGACCAAAAATACTTGTAAAGATTTTGTGTCTTTTCACGTTACAACCTCAACCTTCAACGTATTTTATTGAGTTATACATGGTTGAGCAAAACCTAGTAGCGCAAAATTCTGAATATGAAGCATTGCTTAAGATTTTCTACAATTAAAAGTGTTATTTGCATTGCCCCCCTCTCCTCTGAAACCCTCCAAAAAGTCCAGTAGAACCAGTTACTTTGAGAAATCTCAAATTTAGTAAGTAAAGTGAAGCCATGTGCAATTTAATGTCGTTATAAATCCGTCTGTTCTGTGAAGAACTCAGTGTTTCGTTGGAGAATATCAGTGAATAAACAGCGTAAAGAAAAACAAAGAAAGGAGAAAGGTCGGAGAAGTTTAAAGCAGAGCTTTGTTGTAGAAAAGTATCTCAAACTCTTTGGAAAAGGAGCTTTGGTCCAACCAAAGTTCAACTTTCTTGTCTGGCCATGCAATCTGTGTGGCAGTACCCTAAAGAATTACAGTAGCAGCATCACTTTGTGGGAATTTCTTTGAGTGACTTTTCTAAATCCAATTAAGACTCTATGGCCTGACTGAATAATTGATGTTGAGAATTAATCCAGTCTGATTGAGCTTGAGCTAATTGGCAAAGCTGGTAGAGACATAACTCAAAATACTAAATGATATAAATCAGGGATGAAAAAATTTATTTTCATATTGGGCCGTATCAAAAATATGAATCTTCTTAAATGGCCAGTTGTGCCAGAATATATTAATAAAACTAACTAAACTGTTATAGTATCAATAAATAGCTGTTCCTCCAGGATTTTGTGATTGTTTTTGTGTTTTTTTGCAATCAAAATCACAGATTTTGTGCTTCCATTTTAGAAATGTTTGTAAGGAATTTTTACAATAACAACATGTTATGATGTTAAAAGTTACTTTTTATTACAGACTATAACATGGCATCAAGTTAAAGTAAGACTGAGGCAGCAGTCAATTAAGCTCAATGTTTTTGACCAATTTTGTGAAAATTTGCAGTAAAATCAGAAAGAAATGTGGAGACTTATTGGTTTTGTGTGAAATTTGCAGATTTGTGAAAAACTGCAGGGACTCATTGATGTAACTTGGAGTCTAGAGGGCCAAATAAAAAGCTACGGCGGGCCAGATTTGGCCCCCGGGCCTTGAGTTTGACACCTGTGATATAAATCCAATAGGAAGAAAAGCAAAGTATTGGGAAGCGGCGGCAAGCTAAAATCAAATGCACACCTCAATTTTTTTTATTTTTTTTTTTTACATTTATTTAAAAATAATAATTAAAACCATTCGTTTTTTATTTTCTTTCTGATTCAGAGATCTAAACTAAAAATAAAGTTTCCTTTTGTGACAAAATGTAAGCATGTTGAAGAACAAAGATGTGAAACTCACAGACTCCGGGGCTTTAATGAAGATCTTGGTTTTTCCGAGCTGAAACTGATCTTGATCCATGTTGACGGAGCGCAGGAGATGAAGGACGCCTTGCTTCTCGTCTCCTCGCCACGTCGGCCATGACTCTTTGGTCAGGATGGCGTACCTGAAGATCACAACAACGTACCGCCACAACTATCAGCACCAGACATGTGACTGAATCAAACCAGAAATCAAATGCAAAAGCAACAATTAAAGTCTGATGAGTTGGCGGTGCGATACCTGTTGAGGAACTTCCTGAAGACCCTGCGGTAGGCGTAGCCAGCGCGCCTCACCCTGATGTTTTCCTTCAGACCCAGATACTCCACCTGATGCTTCACTCTGGAGACACAACATCATCATCATCAAGTGAACTCGTGTGCTTCCTTTTGTCACATCCTCAATCATCCTCCCTTCATGTTTACCGTATTACATCCATCAGCCACCACATTGTTTCAAACATCTTTCCGAGGCTCATGAAGCGCTCCATCCCCCCGGGGAAAAGCCGGTCATTGTATGCAAAGTAGCAGGTCTAACAGTTTTTTCTCTAAAACAAAGAGCTTAAGCACCATTTGGTTCTGTACAGTCAAGCTTCCTGTGAAAACGACGATTCCGTTGTTAATTAATGAGCCACATTGCGCCGCGCTCCCAACAGGAAGGTCATCATAAGCCCTGAACAATGCAGCATCACTCTGTGTGGGAACAAGAAGTCCCCAAAGCCAGCATGGGGGGAAGGAAAGGAGCGGGAAGCTCATGAACAAAAGCACAAAGAAGAAGAAGGGGTTTCTTCAAATAAACACCAAAAAAAAGAAAGAAAGAAGAGAATCAGGAGGAAAGGTCTCAGTACAAAGTAGTTTGTTTTTAACTAAAATTCAGAAGCTGATTCAAAGCATTAATGCTTTAATGTGACATCACATTTCCGTCCTCTATCATCATTAGGCGTGTTGTGGAAGAGTGGAGCCAACTCACAGGACTTTGAACTGAACAATGTGTGTTTTTTGTTTGTTTTTTTTACACAATGAACCAGAAGTTAGCTCAAATAGACGCTGTTTAACCGGGAGAGAACAGAAGAAGCAGCTTGCATTATCTGGTAAACTTCTGGCTCAAAACTAGTTACATTTACTTTAGTTTTTTTTTTGTTTTTTGGGGGGGGGGGATACTTTTATTATAATTTTTACTATGCTGTACTTTTTACTTTCATTTGAGTTATTTTATTATGAAGTATTGATACTCTTGAGTAAAATTTATGTGAGCAACTTCTCTGAATGAAGAACAAGTTTGTTTTAACCAAAGATTCACCAGACACATCGATACACCTGCTGTTTTTGTTAAAGTTTCATAAATTTTACGTCAAAATAAACGATCTGGAAACTTTACCCTTTGTCTGCCACGACTCACCGTGATTCTTCCCAGTCTTTGGGCTTCTTGGTCTCATTCGGTTTGATGCAGCGAATGTAGTGTGGCGTGCATTTCATTAGTGTGCTAACCAGGTCATTGGCTTGTTTCTAGAGAGAGGAATCAGAACAAGCATAAAAAAAAACAGGAGGCCAAAGATGTTAAAATGATTAAAACCTTCAACAGTAATGCAAACTATTTGCTAAGGAACACAAACTTCAACCCAAAGCTCTTTCCCACATCAGCCCTGATTATGAGACGATACACACACTTTGAAGCAGGTACCTTTATTTTGCTGCCTGCTGTAGTTGGCCGGCCTTTCTTCTCAGCATTGAGGTTTTCAGGGAACAGCGCCCTGATGAAGGAACTACGCAGAGACAAATGAGATGAAGTTTATTTTGAGATCTACAGAAACAAAGAACTGTAACCCAGTTTCTAGGCTGTCAGCATGAAAACTGCAGTTAATGATTAAAGAACCAAGGCTATTTTCCAGACTAAGGTCGCTCATCTGAATTCCTGAAACATTTGGGAAGGTTTGAGCTGGGGGTGGCTGGGAAAACATGGTGTGTGTGTGTATAGAAAAATATCTGCAGGGACATCTCTTTGCAGGAAAATACTGTTGCTCAGTTAGGAAAAAAAATAAACGATTTCCAAAAGTCTCACACTGCATTTCAGTAAACTAATCCAAAACTTAAATTTTATTCTAAAGAAGTTTTGCCTTTATTTGTTTGGATGTAAACTTTGACAAAACACAAAATGATTCTTCATCTTTATCCACATAGAAAAAAAAAACTTTTTCATTTAATCCCAGTGTTTGAAGGCCAACCATGTCTTTTTAAATTACACCCAGAACTTATTGTTTAACTTCATCAGACCAAAATATATTATATTAAAAAGGTTTTATGAGCTTTTAACCATGCATTAATGTTTGTCCTGCAACCTTACACACGCATACAGAAAGCTGCTATTACTAGTCTTTGTTCAGTGTTGTCACCTCTAGGCAACTTTTATGACCAGCTGCTTATCTTATCTTTTGAGAAACTTAATTTTAATTCTATAAATAATGGTCCTCCAGACTAATATATTTGTTAATCTGTTGATCCTTTTACTTCTCTGCAAATTACAATTTCACCAAAAAGGAAGTAAATATAAAAAAAAGAGAAAAATTGAACTTTACTTCAGGTTAATCTGTCCTCTTGCCACCTGCTTTACATCTGTTGTTTCCACTATATTTTCTATTGCACATTGAAAATGTTAAAAGAAAACCAACTCATACAAAATACGCGGGGAATATGATGGCGAAGGATGTTAAGGCAAAAAAATCTGCTTATGCAGAAATCACAGAAAGGCTGAGAGAGAAAAAAAACATGACCTCATCTTTACATTTATTTAATTTATACTTGCTTTCCATCTCTAACATTCAAATCCGTGAGAATTAATAGAAGATATCACTGATCTACTGCTCAAAACAAATGGAGGCTCTCGTATCTTTGCGCGCACACGTGTCACATAAAGACACGTGTGTCTTTACGCTAATTGCTATTTAATTTGTTCATTTTTCACCACCTGTCTCTGGGGGAATTGGATTTAACCTCCTACTTCATGGCTCAGTGAATGTGCACACAACACAGCCTTGTTGGGGGGTTACACAGACAATACTGCTGTTTGCACAGATGGCCACACAACTGTAACACAGGGAGACCAGACTCCACAACACACACCCCAAAAAGAAAGAAGCCTGAGACTGTGAGGACCCAAAAGCCACATCATGAGACAAAAGCCAGACGATGTTCAGAGGGCAGGACGCCATGCGGCCCTGAACACTTCTGCAGCATCCTGTCAGAGTCCAGATGGATCAGAACCTCTGCAGATGTCAGTCAGATGTGGTTAATTAAAGCCAAATGGATGTGAAGAGAAGATTCCTCCACTAGTGCAGCCATAAAATCCTGCGCATGTGTTGGTGCATGCTTACATGTCGCTGCTCTGCATCAGCTCAATGAGGTCAGTGAACAGGACATCTCTGTTCCTCTCGCAGAACCCGTCTGCGTCGTAGGACACCTGGAGAGAGGACACAGAGGAACATCTCAGCTTTATGGAAAACATATGATAATCATGAGTTGTGAGAATTTCATACTGAGAAGGAGAGGAATGTTTTGAGCTCAGTCATGGGAGCCTAAAGTCTTTTTTTTTTGTTGCAAGGCTCATTAAGCCTGCGGCATGTGTGCCAAGCTGAGAGCCGTCACACATCTGGAGAATGACCCAAACTGGACCATATGCATTACCTCAGACTGGATGATTTTGCTTTATGTTTAAATACAATAGAAGTGCAATGAGAAAGAAAAACAAAACACAAAGAGAGAGACATGTGAGGTCAGGTCTGGAGCTGGTTTCAAAGTGGAAACCTTAAAAAAAAAAAAGCACCAGGATGGTGACGCAGACTGCCAGATTGAAACACCAGCTGCATAACTGGTGTTTATGACAGATCATACAAGGAGCGGCCCTCTCACCAAAACCATGAAAAACACACTTTAATAAGCTTCTATTTCCAGAACCGAACCATCAGCTGCCAGCATCAGACGAATGGTAAAACAAAGACAGGTGAACGCCGACTTTGGGGAAGCTGGTGCCAGTTTTTGCTAAACGTTTCCCCGAGCACCGACCTTGCCGGCGTAGTGATGGATAATGAAGCCTTGGTTCCAGCTGTTGAAGTGCTCGTGTGTGTTGATCTGCATCTGGAGCTTCTGCAGCATGGTCTGGTCGGCTCCCTCGCCCACGGCGTGCATGGTGGCGCACACATCGTCCAGGATGCACATGATACCCGGCGGACTCTAAGATCACAGAGAAAACTCGTTATTACTGACTTCTGCAAAACGTCTCAATATTTTATATTTTTGGTGTAAATTTGTGTCTAAAATCTTGCAAAAGCTAAATGAGCTTTAAAATTTGTGTCTATTAAGACATAAATCAGATTTAAAAAGCAGATTGTTTTCAACACAACACTGCTCTGTTTCATCTGAAGCCTCCATTGTTTCTCAGCAGCCTCTCAGACTCAAAGCGCATGTTAGCTTGTCACTGGATTAGGCGGAGAGCTGAACTGTCAGGCACCGATACAAATCCCCTGCCCCTCTCAGACGCAGCCTCGCTGTAAAGCTCTTGTTGTGGATTTGGTGGATTAAGCCTCTCAATATAAATAATCAATCAAATTAAGAGGCATGCCGGCACATTTGGGAGTCTGAAGCTGGGGCTCGAGGCAAATGGGGAAAAAATGGAGGAAGTTTCTCAGCTCAGTAACCGGAAACACAAAATGAATAACTTTTCTGATTTCTAATTTTATTTGACGAATGTTTAATAGAGACTTGCCCAAAGCACCAGTCAATGTCTGTGCATGATACGTAGATAAAACTAGAACAAGGTGTTAAAAAATAAAACATTCTACCATTTTGTTCCATTTTTTTATATACCTTTTCTATTTTAGCACTCCAAAAATGATTTCCAATTGCTATTTTTTTTAGATTATATTTTTAATATCATCTTCAAATTTACACTATGATTGCTATGGCTGTGCGCATTTCTTTTTAAGTTTCTCATAGGCTAATTCAGAACATTTGAGTTACTGTAAGTGGAAACGTAAATGGAAATGCACCGTTTCCTTCTGTGCAATCACGGAAAGATTCAATAAAATCCAACAGGAAGTCAGTAAAAACGAACCATGGAGCTCATTGGTTACCATTTCCAGATGCCCGAAGGTGCAACATTCATCTGTTCAAACAATTATTTGCAGGTATAAACAACATGGAGATGTGGAGAGCGTTCATGAAGGAGCTACGTTCTGTGTCAATGCGTGAATCAACCCCAGAACAAAAAAGGTGAGAAAATAGGTCATGAATCAACGTGGCCTGAAAGGCCGCTCAGCAAAGAAGAAGCCATTACTCAAAATACAAATGATGAAAAAAACCAAAAACAGATTACAGTTTGTAAATGCACTCAGGACCAAAGATCTTATTCTTTTACATCTGGTCTGATAAATCAAAACCAAAATGTTTGGCGGTAATTATTCCTGTTACGTCCCAAAGCCGAGATCTGAATCAGACAGGAGAACCGTGCAGAGATGAAAAGATGTGCGAGATAAAAACTCGATTTAGTTAAAACAGTTCTATCAGGAGGAATGGGGCAAATTTACAGCAAAAATGTATTCTACCAAATACCAAGAAAAAGGATGTAAACTTCTGACTGTGATAGAAAAATAAATAATAATAATATTAACAAGATAATGTCACTTCATATATTTATATTTATGACTGTTGCAAACCTACATACCACACCAATCACCAGTTCAGATCCATCTTTGTACAGAAAAACAAATTAATCAAATTATTACCTTTAACACTGGAAAAAAAAAGTATAAATGTTTGTTTAAACAAATAACATTTGTATAAATTATGCGGATTGTGTGTAACAATATAAACATATGCATTGGTGTAAATATTCTAGTGTTTGATTTACTTTGCTCTCAATGAGATCGCAGACAATCTTGTTGTTGAAGTAATCTATGGGAGTCCATTTGATGCCCTCCTGCACATACTCCTCCTACAACGCATTTAAAAAAGGACATTTAGGCAATAATATATATATATATATATGCACAACAAAGGTGAGTACGTGGAAACTTCACCTGCTCCGCCTTCAGAGTCAGCTCAATAAATATCTGCTGCAGCTTCTCATTCACAAAGTTGATGCAGAACTGTTCAAATCCATTTTTCTGAAATAGAGGAGACAGTTTTTACAAGAGGTTCATGTTTACAAGGAAAAAAAACAATCCCAAGTCCAGGTTGTCTTAGCAACAGAGTCAAACCAACTTGCAATCAGATTAGAAAAGAAGCCGTCTCAATCATGAGATGGGCTCTAATCCGAGTGCTTTATAGATTAGTTTGGTCCTTTCTTTTAAATCTGTTTAAATGCTGAAGCACTTAATATAAATCATGCCATATTCATGTGTCAACACCTAATAAACACTCACCTGGAAGATTTCAAAGCCATAAATGTCCAGCACTCCTATATTTAACTCCTGATGATCCTTCACCATGGCTCTGTTGATGGACTGAAGTCAAAGGAATTCATCTTAGGTCAATTTATGCACATTGCGAGCTGCCACAGTGAAACATTTCTGCACATTATAACCTCAACAAGCGTTCACGGATACCTCAACCAGGTAGTCAAAGACGCGCGAATGCAGAGCTTTGGAGAGAGCGTCCCGGGTGTAACAGGCCTGCTCCACGTTCAGCGTCACGTCGATGGACTCCTTTGTGTTTCCCCACTTGCTGTCCATCTTTCTGCTCGTCAGCTTCTCCTTTAGCCGGTCCTGGTCGATGCCGAGCAGAAACGCAGGAAATGCCAAAACTAAACAAAACCAAAAAAAGACAAGAAGGCATTAAAGAGGATTCTGTGATTCTCAGAATGAATTTGTTTGAGATTCTCTAATGTACTGCTCAAATGTGTAAAATAATTAAACTAGTTCACAGTTTGAGTATTTCTGTAACGTTTTGGATTATGCTGTTAAATAAACACATGCACATTTCTGACAACTGTAAGAGTCTTAAGCTTACGGAGCCTTGTAAGTGTCATGGGGAAACATTTTTCTTTTGTGTTCCCTCTTAATACGTTTTGTTGTTTAATGCGATATTTGCTGGTCTATTTTACATACAGTCATAAATGTGAATTTAAAATGTCAAATATATGCACATTAAAAGAGCCTCAGAGAAAAAGTGTTTATATATTTTTAACTCATTGGTGCAAAAACTGATTGAAAATCGATTTATTCACTGCATGTTTATGTCTGTTTGTGACATAAACAGATGGAACTGCACAAAAAAGTCAGACGACTTTATTACCCCGTGAAAGTAACTCAGAAATAGTTTGGGTGTATATCGTCTTTCTTTCCTTCTTGAGGAAAGGTTTTGTTTATATCTTAGAAGGGATGGAAAGTCCATGTTTTGCTTTTCCATTTTGCACATAGGTTTGTGGTGCATTTCGATCCTAAATAAAAATATATAAAACTTCAGATAACGCACAAACAAGATATTAACATACATGGAAGAAAAAAAAAAAAAAAACGTACAAAAACCTCGTATTATAGAAGAAAGTATGGCTTCCACCGTAAAAAAGACTTTTGTATTCAATTATGCAGCGTGAACTGATCCCTATGAGCAAAATATCATTCAATATGTTGGAAAATTTGATTTAATGATGATCACGTACCAATTCCCACACGTGAACTGAAAAAGCAAAGAGGCATTTCTATGAACGGCAACATGCAAATCGATCTGCAGGACGGCACTCGTTCGATAAGCTGCCTCTTCTTCGTTTTGCATGTTAGTAAAACGCTTAAAACTGGGTTCTCCAACAGGTTTTTTTTTTTTTTTTTGCACTTCATTTATTCCTTTCAATACGATAACATTTTTGGAACTATGAGAAACTTTCCTCATAATCCTAATGTGCAAAAACCTTATTGCTATAGAAACCAGTGTCTCAGACGGCTAAACCGAGGTCTCCTCTGCAGAGAATTTGGGAGAACAATGGTTTTAGCCAAACACTTGAAAGAAAAACTTTGCACACCACAGACTACTCGCCACGACCTGGTGTTGATGTTGTCCCTAGAGAACCCCTCCCTGCCTTATTACAGTGACTCACTTCCCCTAGAAGGAAATAACTCTCAGGCCTGCGTCTGGGAATGCTTCGGATCGCTGTAGTGGCTCCTGTACGAGAGATTAGGGTATAGACGACCATACGCCCGCTTCAATCAAATGAAAAATACCACCCATGTGTTTAGAGTTGACTGTACAGGATGACCCAAATTCTTTCCTCACACATTGTCCAACGTTCAGTGACAATGCTCCAACAGGCTTCCTGCAGCAGATTTGTTAGTCAAAGCATCAGAGAGCAAAAAGAGCAACAGATTGGATGTTGTCGGAGCATTGGTCCATTTTTCCACCAATCACAGTTGATGCTTCCTTTCATTAAAAAAAAAAAAAGTAATGATTTGGTCAGGTTTTCAAGATTTTACAGAAATAAATATGAAGGCGGTGATGTCTGTATGATGTTTGGAAAACATGCAAAACTGTTGTCCAAGTTGACGATATGACGACTTGAAATAACAAAAAAAACTACTTCAGCATGCAGAGTTGATGTCTTCCTGCTTTCAGATTATTAAAAGCATAGACCCAACATCTAACCTGATGATGGGAAAAAATTAAATGCATCATTTCCATTAGTAGTAAACATTGTTGATAGACATTGGTTGCCAAGCATAATGACATCCTAATGCCCTCTTAAAACATTTTCTGCAGCTTTAAGCAGCAGGAAAACAAGCATCCCAGAATATATTGCTGGCTCATAGATCATGAGCTGTAAAATTAGCTAATGTTTCTTCCCAGCAGCTCTTTACAATTTCAGTGTTGCCTACACTGATGGCCTACACCAAACTTTGTAGGAGCCAAATCAGAACTTAAAAATGTCAATAATGAGGTGAAAAAAGTTCAAAAGACAGTTTTTAAAAAAAACTAGTTTTGTTTGCTTATTTGAAGTCACATAGTGAATTTGATTTGTACTATGAAGATAAATTTCAACCTTCCAGGTTTAAAATGTAAATTTTTACCCATCAAAGTTTGAATTATGTCTCAGGTCCCCCAGGTTTAACTTGCAATATGGCCGCCGCTTGTTAAAACCATGGTTAGACTTATGTGAATAATCTGCTTATTTGCACTTGTGATTATTTTATATCTCATCAGACTTAAAGCTCCATCTGTGATTTCATGCTGAAATTAGTTAATTTGTGTGGCATAATTCATCAACAAGGCAGGTCAAAGTGCTTTTCAGCATAAAAACATGATGTAAAGCTTTTTTTAAGGTCTAAAATTAAGACAGAAACATTGCTTGTTACTAATTACACATATTTTTTACTTCCAACTTTAGATTTCTGGGAAGAATTAAACACAGGATCAGCCTTCTTTAAATCAAAACGTACAAAAGAAAAGAAAAAAAAATCACTGCTTAAATGTACTTTTATTGTGCAACTGAAATTGTGACTTTTATAAAATGTGTTTCCACCAAATAAACATTTCCTATAGTCTCTGCCTGTCGTCACTAAGCTCACTGTGGCTGAGAACAAATCTCAGGATTCTTTCAGAGATTCACAACTAAATACATCTGTGCCATTTGACCCACTTGTCTGTTTGTGTCACTTTCAGTGAGTCAAAAAAGCAGAACTATTAAAGTCAATGGAAATGTTGAGTAGCTATTTTGACACAAGTCCAGAAGAAACAGCAAGACTCTTTCACCAAGTACATTTCATTCTTGGAGATTTGAAATTCAGTATTTAGCAGTAAAACTTAAACTACTAAGTGAAAAATGAATAAATTACATTTACTGGTTAATTGGATTTACATCCTGATGTCAGATTTTGATAGGTTTTTTTTTAGTAATTCAGATTCGGATGCATGTTTAATCCTAGAGAAATTAAAGATGTACAGAGGAGAAACTGAGAACCTGATGCTTCTGGTGAAGAGCAAGAAGTTACGTGACTCTTTCTGCTCTCTGTCACAAACAAGCTGATTAAAATAAGAAAGAAGCTGATGAATCATCCTGGACTTAGAAATTAATGCACTGAAATAGCTGGTGTGTATTGGAGGGAGGTGCCTGCTGGTTGATTAAAGCTGAGTGGACTTTTCCTAAAAAGGCAAATCTCAGTTAGTTGGGATTTTAGAGGAAATGCTTCAATGTGCTATAGCAAATAGTTTGCAAGCTGTTTTTTTTCCTTTGGGATGAAAAGCAGCCTGTTTCAGACAGCTTCTAAGCTGAATATGCAGAAATTTAGGAAACCAGTAGATCACAAATCAAAGGTGCGAAATAGACATAATGAGTCTGCTGCGAATAACTCGACTTTAGTCTCAATATGTCGCAGCAGATTTATGAAGCGTTGTGTGTAAATGTCTGTTTGCAAGTATTAATGAGAAACTCTGTTCCTTTCTTTTTAAACTGGCTTGATTTATGTTCAAACAGAGACAGAGCAAGCAAGTAGTGCAAAGTTGAGATTATCGAGACCTGCTGATACCCAGGAGTGAGTTGTATGTCTCACTTACTCAGGTTGTTTCTTTGTTGCAACATCATAGGACATGTAAACAAAGTGCACTGCAAAAACAAAATCTTACAGTGCATTTATGTCTAATTTCTAGTGCAAACATCTTTGCACACTTAAATAAGACAAGTGTAACTTGCAAGTATCTATTCAGCAAGATATAAGAACTTATTTTAACCCTCTCAGGCTCAAATTAAGTTGTAGTTGCAGGAAAAATCTGATATTTGGAGAAAATGATCATATGGGGTAGTAATATACAATTCAGACTTTTTTTGA
>CAEFZY010064311.1:0-36785 GCA_903066815.1 Brachyrhaphis roseni | reverse complement strand
ATCTTTCACCAGTCTTGCTGTGTGTATTGGTGCTAAAATGAGAGGTGTTTCAGTTTCATTGTCCAACCCCTGTATATACAGCAGCTAAGCTAAATGAAGCTCAAGGATGTAGCATTCTAAAAACATAACTTTACCTCTCCTACAGTCAGTTGTAGTGAACCGCCTGCTGCTCATAAACAATCAATATTTTTATTTATGGTGCTTTGAATTTAAAAGAGATCTTTTAAGAGCAACAAAAATGTGATTATTGGTTATCCAAATGATTAAATTATCAATTATGAATTAATTCAGAACTAACATTATTAATTCCTCAAAAATAGGTTTTGAGGAAATAGTACTGCTTCATTGTAGGATAGTACAATGAAGTACATACCAAGTTGGTCCATTCGTCTAAATGAACCTGAATTAATTTAAAGCTCATTTGCCTCCTCAACCAAACATCAATACAATTGTGTTTCTTTCTATCCAGTTTATGCATCCTGGGGAACATATCCTGCCAAAATGTGTTTCTTAAGTTCATCAAGTCTAGAAGGTCATTTTTTGGAGGAGTATTGTCCTGGGATCATGACTGGGACAGTCACACTACATAAAGCTGCACCATCAGTACCAAAATGTAATTATTGGAGTTTCATCTGTTATGCAACTTGTCATTTCTAAGTAAAGATGGAGTCACTCAGTCATGTCATTTTATTGCACCCCATGGTGCCGTATTTGCACCCAGACAAGAAGAAGAGTTGGAAGAATTATACCACAGTCTGTTAAGAAACATCTTTATCCCATTTTAGTCCACTGTGAGTAGTTAAGAGCTAGAATCTCGCAAGTGTAAAAAAAAAACCCAAAGAAACAAACAAGAAATACAGTCTGCAACTTTTCTTTACCAAGTCAAACTCAAAAGAGCTGCATTTCTTCCGTCTTTGTGATCACATTTCAGTAGCCATGCTTTTTTGTAATGAAAAGCCTGGAAGGTGACAGATAAGGTCCCGTATCATTCTCGTCAGTCAGCAGCTTAGACTTGTGGAAACTTGAAGCATGAATCAGCGTACACAAAAGTCGAATCAGGCTTTTTGTTTTAACAGCAGATGAGAATAAAAGATTTAGAAGCATGCTCCTTAAAGTGCTTGTCATCTATCGGACTCCTCACGAGCCCTCTTGCCCATTCGCACGTATCGGATGTCCCCTTGAAGTGCAGTCAAAGCTAATATGACAGACTTTTCTGGAAAACCCATTTTAGACAGTTTGTCTGAAGACAAATACAGGTCATAGGGCTGGGCAATATGGAACAAAAAAAAATCACTGTTCAATGTTTTTTAGTAGTCAATGTTGTCAGATTATTGGAGCTCATCAGCCACTGCACAAAGAACTCACTCTCAAGACTTCAAGTCATTTAACTGGGCCTTGATCTGCAGTGATCTTGTCTATGTGGTGAACACTTTTGGAAAATATTGTGAAAAGAACCATGTGAGCAATTGCAGTAAATATTAAAAAGTGTTTTTTGTTTGTTCACAGTGGAAGCTAGTATGGGTTTCTCTGCCATTTTTGTTCAAGACCTTTTGCACTTCTTTAGCAGATGCTTTACTGTATAACCATAGCCCCATGCTAATAAGCCTCATCAGGCCTGTCCACCCAGAGTGACCGCTTGCAGCATGGCAGAGTCCTTCGAGTGAGAAGAGGGCTCTTATCCTCTCTGTATTTGCAGGTCAGCAAAACCTTCACAATTGTGATAAGCAAAACTCTGCAGCATAATCGACGGCTCCACCGCCAAGAGCCTAAACCATTCCCTTGGATATAGCCCAAGAAGCAATACTCATTTTGTGCAACTCAACATTTTTGTTGCTACATTTACGCCACAGGAACAGTAAGGTCAGAGTGTAGATGTAATACATGCTGTGTGAGTATGTTTGTTGGTGGAGTTAAAATGAGTTGATTTTAGGGTGCTGATGCAAGCGCTGTGGCTTTATTTCATGGATTCACTATAAACAGAGAAAGGTCAACAATGTGTCATCCAGCTGGCACCAACTTAAAAACTGAAGAGTTGATCTTTGTTCTGATCTCTCACGCTGCACTGCCAATGTGGCAGGTGTTGTTTTAGCAAGATTACTGTTTAGTTTTGAAGAACTGCACTGATGGTGGATGTGTCTTCTTGAATGATTAGAGAAACATCACAATTAAGATGCAATGAACTGTCACGCAATGGTTTTTATAAAACTTTTAACATAAAACACAAACCTTAATTATTATATTTTGATTTTTTTGGTATACATGCAAAACACTACGTGTTAAAAAAAAACCACAGCATATCATAATAAACACACCATCCTGATGGTGAAACATGGTGGTGGTAACATCATGCTTGCAGAATTAAAGACAGGAAATATTGGCCCAAAATAATAACTATTATAATTTGTTTTATTTATTATGATATTGACAGAAGTGTTAAAGTACCTAATCAAGCATCAGGACTTTTTTGCTAAGATATTTATCATATTATGCAGGCACTGCCTCGAAAACAAATTTAACTTCAACAGAGTCTCTGATATTATAGAATATCAGCATGTTGGGGCCCTGTTCCAGGCTTATAATACACTAGGGGAAACCCTTCTTTTCTTTTGCCCGGAAAGACCAACATGAAGAAGGAACTGAGAATATGTGGAAAGATTTGAAAGTTGATGTTCGCTGAAGCTCAACATCCAATCTGACGGAGTTTCAGCTATTCTGCAAAGAAGAATGGGCAAAACTCCAAGTCTCTGCATATGCAAAGCTTGTGGAGACTAACCCAAACAGACAGCTGTAAATGAAGCAAAGTGTAGTTTTATAAAGTCTTCGGGGTACTGAATATTAACATCACACATTTCAGTTTACTTTCTTGTTTGAACTGCAGTTATGCATCACTTTGTGTTCACCTTTTTTTTTTTAAGGTTTTGTTGACTCTAGTGGTCTTTATTTGAAAGTAGTTTGACAGGAAAAAGGGTAACGAGAGAGGGGGAAGACATGCAGCAAATGTCACCAGGCCAGGAGTCGAACCTGTGACCACTGGCACGAGGACTAAGGCCTCAATATGTGGGTTGTGCTTTGCCTCTGCGCCACCACAGCACCCCACTTTGTGTTCACCTTCGATACAAAATCCAGCTACATAGAAGTTGGAGGTTATAACAATACCTGTGGAAGTCATTCTGCATGTAACAATTCCCACCCACAAATACAAATGTAGTTAAATTTAAACAAAGACAATATCTGCATAAGGTTGCTAAAGTTTGCATGACAGATGTATTTAAGTCATAATGTGCAACTGAGATTTTTTATTTCCCCGAAAACATCTATTCAATCATATTTAGAAAATGATCAAAGAATGTTCTTGAGTATCAGATGTAAGGCAGCATTCTGGTTTGAAGGAAATACATATTGTGCAAATAGGCAAGCCACATGAAAACAGCACAGCTTTTGTTCAAACAAGGACTCCTCTGGTAGAGTGAACACCTGATACGCAGTTGTATGCACAAAGCAAAGGAAGCACGTGTGGAACATAATTGACCCTGTCAACAGTGTGAATGGCCAAGGGAAAGAATTGAGCCAGAAGATATTATTCTGAAAGAAAAGGTGTGTGGAATGATGACAAAGCAGGGCTGGAGACTATTAGTATGTAGAAAATAATAGCCTGTTCATCTTTCAAGGCTATGTAAGATGTTTCATTAGACAGTTTCAGACTTTTCTAGTAACGTAATGGTTCTTAAATATTCATATGTTTTATCAAATCTGCGTGAAACAGCAACAATACAACAACATATATGGTTTATAATGATTAATTAGGAATATGTATTAACCACAAACTGGAAAAATATGCAAAACTGTAATTCTATAAAGATGGCATTCTGCATTAATGGACATTTTTATGGTAAATGTTGCTTATTTTAGTTAGATTTTACAGGTGATCATGAAATGCAAGCCACATAAAAACAGCACAAAAATTGTGCTGTTTTCATGTGTCCTTCTAGTTCAGGATGTGGCGACAGTGGACCACGCCCACAAAGCGAAACAATTAAAAACCCAGCAGTTCATGCCGTTGCCGCAACTGTCAAAGGGTTGAGATATTGTGGTAGCAAAAAAAAAACAAATCTGTAGTTTTAGGGTCTGTCTGGATGCCTGCAGTTGGTGCAAGTAGTTGTATTTGGGGCACTCTACAGGTCAAAACTGAGCAACAGTGTCAGAATGTGATATTGTGAAACTGCTGTTGGCTCTAGTCTGTAGTCTGTAACAAGGACAGTCCTGGGTCCAGCCGTGATACGACACCCTGGCCGATTAAATAGGTCAAGACTCACACACAGACAAACACACACAGAAGACTTGGACACAAGCTCTCTCACACTTATACACAGCATGAGAAAAATCCTGCTGAGACAGTGTCTGAATAATATAATTCATCAATAGATATTTAATTGGAACAAGAAAAGGTCACATCATCATAAGAACAAACCTGTCATGATTTTGTTGACATTCATTCAATTGTGTAAATCATTGCCTTTTTCCTGGTGAACTCCTCAATGCTTGAATAAAACTGGCGAAAAAGAGAAACAGAACTCCTATTCCTTACTTAAAAGCACAAAGTTTTACAAGCTCAACGGTGAAGAAGAAACCAATATAAAAAATATCCACAGGACTGGATCAGATGTACTTGCTACGTGAAACATGTTTCTGAACAAGAGCTCCCCCCGAAGAAAAACATTTAAACATCTCCAAAGAACTTCTGACAACTGGCATTTAATAAGATATACTCAAGACATGAAATACATTTAGTCTCAGACTAATCTGTCTTAAAATTTAAAAGGAACCAAGATCAACACTCAGGTGATGCCTACCCTTGCTATATAATATACAATCAATATAATCACATCATCAACCCCTGTTTATAGTAATAACTTGGGATTTGTTTTGGTAAAGATTAACTTGAGTAAAAAAATGAATAGGAATAGAATTAATGGTTGAATAAATAAATATTCCAGAGAAATTTAACAAATACGAATAAAGATGAATTGAAATAAATGAAGTGAATAATAAACTGAACACTTTGAATGAAGTGTGTTTTATTGTGACGCCTGTTCTGTTGACAGGGAGATGACTCCTTGTTAAATTGAGTGGATGGATGGTTAAAAGAGATCAGAAATGTCCATCTATACAATATGGACATTTAAAAACTGCTAAAAAAACTCACAAATTGTATTCCTCTCCTTTCCATGTGCTCCTCAGTACTGACATTTGGTATGACCTGCTTTGACAGATGAGCATAATTTGAGACTAAACTTGCCTTTACATGGTGGTGCAAAGCAGAACAAACAGTCCCAAAGGAGCATGTCACTCCACACTACTCAGGATTGAGTCAAGTGCCTCTGAACTCCCTTGTTGTTTTAAAGAATGAAGCAGACATTTCATTGAGTTCTCCAGAAATTGCATCAACCTGAGGGATGTAACATTTTATTCACAGTTATGGGATTGATATGAAAGTAAAGCTTTTCTGATGGAAACCCAGATCACAAATAAGGCCCTAAAGGGAGTCTGCTGTATGTTCTTTGATCCCCTAATATTCAGGTAAATTTCAATAAATTATGTCATTATATTTCTTCAATTTGGCTGAAAAATTTAAACACATATTACATAGATTTGTGAATGTATTTGTGAATGTAGATTCTGTGCCTATTCACTCTTCCTCCAGTTGTAGCCAATTTCCTGGATATGTTAATAGCACTGACTATAAATAGTGTGTGTTGTGTTTTAAAGCTCTGGCTGCCTCAACCAGTTTCTTTAGTAATAACCTATTGTGGTTCACCCTCTTTTTGCAGGGTGTCAGTGACTATCTACTGGACATCCAAAAAATTTAATCTGTAGGCTGGTTTAATTAAAGGTATACCATAAATGCTGGTTCTTACAGCAACAGATTCATTGATTGTCACTAACATTACAGGCTAATAAGTTTTAGTCAGTTTTTCTTATTTTGGCCTGAAAACTGAACAACGTTTCCCTTCTTCTTCCACAAATATTGGATGTTCCATTCTCAATTATGTATTTATTGTCTTTTTATAAAAGTTAACATATTTTACAGCTTACATGTAAATATTTAAAATTACTGACTTAGACAAGTACCGTATTTTCCGGACTATAAGTCGCTCCGGAGTATACGCCGCACCAGCCATAAAATGCATAATAAAGAAGAAAAATACATATATAAGTAGCACCGGAGTATAAGTCGTATTTTTTGAGGGAAATTTATTTGATAAAATCCAACACCAAGAACCGACATGTCATCTTGAAAGGCAATAAAAATAGAATAGAGGCAACAACAGGCTGAATAATTGTAGCCTACTGTATGCTAACGTTACATGACATATGAACAACAAACTGAGAACGTGCCTGGTATGTTAACATAACATATTAAGAGTCATTCAGATAACTATAGCATAAATAACATGCTAACAAGTTTACCGAACCATCCGTGTCACTCCAAATCACTAAACGCAATGAAATCTTCGTCCTCAGTCTCGCTGTAAACAGCTCAGCTAACTTCTTCTACCTCTCTGAAGGTAGAATAATACAGGCCTAGAGCGCCCTCTTGCGGTTTAGTTTGAAAATAACATCTGATATGATATAATGATGTAAATTTCCACACATAAGTCGCTCCGGAGTATAAGTCGCACCCCCGGCCAAACTATGAAAAAAAAACTGCGACTTATAGTCCGGAAAATACGGTAGTCGAAATAGTTTAAAATATTGAAAAGTCTACTTTTGCCTCTTTTTTTATGAATGCCATCAAATAAACCTCACTCATCATAAATACACATTTCTGATGAATGAGGTGCTAAAATGGCTGCTTTAGACAGAAATTTTAACAACTTTTGTTCAGTTTTCTTCAGTACAGGTGCAAGAGCAAAAGTTTCTCCTCTCGCTAAAGGTTGCTGCACTAAAATAAACCCTTGAAATACACACATTTTCCTTCTCGAGTCAAATTACTTTAACTTTTCAGTGATATTCTAAATTATTGAGATGCAGTAGACATCCAGGCCACAAAGCCAATATTTAAACCCAGTATGTTTTCACACCATGACCATTACATAAAATCTGTATTTCTGATGATTTTACAGTGACAGAACTTGTAACAAAATATTCTCTTAAGAACAGCTTATGAACTTTGTCCACTGCATATGAGGAACATCATATCTGCAACTATTTCTTTGGAACTAAATGGATAGCAGGAGAGACTCTGATAGTCAGACTTGAATGATTTAATGCTCCACAAGTAAAACTAAAATGCAAACAGCAGCAGAGGCACAGCAGAAAATGAAACTTCAAACTTTTCCACTTCTCTGTACTTCGTCTCAGATAAGCCGTCTTGAGGCATTGGTGTGCTCAGAACAGCGGAGCTGCTGCTCTGTATTCTTTTCCACAGATTTCAGTGGCTGAGCTTGTTGCAGTGCCATCCCCTGAGTCAACCTAGCCCACCGAGCGAGCTGCGGCTTCAATAAGACACAAACAGCATCTCTCATGGCACTGATCCTCTGCCTCTACGTTTGTCTGTTCGCACTCCAAACACGTATGCACGCACACCCATCCATGGCACAGGAGCAGGACAATCAGGGCAGAATTCACACTCCAGCTGTCAACTGGAAGGGTCAGAGGAGGGGGTGGGCATGAGTGGGAGTGGAGGTTTCAAAGGATAAGTGGGTTCAGCGAGAAACTGCTCCTCTTTGCCCTTTCATGGCGAATCATATCCCATTAAGTGGGTTTTGTCCTGTGATGAGGATGCTGCTGGCGCTCTCCAACAATCCCATTACAGATCATAAAGGGAGCTGGGGATGTGTCCTGAGAGCACTCAAGCTGCTCCTTTAAGGCTGCCAAGCTCCATGTGTACGGCGACCCCGTCACATCTGTTAATAGCTTTTTAACTCAGGGTTGAATGTTGGGAGTTTTTTTTTGTTTTTCCTTTCTCCCTTTAGACTGTGTTCACCCCTGAGGTTTCATGCTCTCTATGGAAGAGTCACAATGACAGGCTTGGTTCAACTCATGTGAGTCTGGCTTACGAAGGCTGGATCTGACAACACACAGCTGTGTGTTACACAATTCGTATAGTGCTGTTTTTCTTTACACACCTCCCTGCCATCTTGCCACCTGACTGATCATTGTATGTAAACGGTAATCAAGAAACGTTTGGGGAGAAAAACCTCATTATGCTACTGTACATATGCCTTTTATGCATTAAATCATTTAAGACTTGAGATAATCCTCTAAAAGATCTGCAGTTAAAACATGCACTCCAAAAGGATATATAAATATTCATCATCTGACATAAAATCAGACACATTTTTTTGCCATTTCAAGCAAGCAAAAATCATTTTCCTTTTGTTAAATGTCAGAACAATGATCAAGAGATTCTTTTTCAGAGAAAAAGGCTTTTTGACAGGAATAAAAGCCTTTTTTTGTCTTGGAGTGACTTTGTAATTAGTGTGGTGGAATGCTGAAGGTCAAGGTTCATTTGAATTACATATTTGTGTAACAGCTTAATTTTCGGACTAATGTCTTTAAGTGTTGTTCTTATATTTGAATTTAATATTCTGTCCTCACAGTACCAATCTCTGTTTCAGCAACATATTCACACAGAATAATGCTTCCACTTCCGTGCTAGTAGGATGGTATTCCCAGGGCTTGCTAGTTCCCCCTTCGTCCTCCAAATGTAAGCATGGCCATTATGGTCAGACGCTTCCAATTTGGCTTTATCAGACCAAACAAAGGTGTTTGCCCTCGGGAAAATTTCCACACTGCTTTTTTGGGGGGGGGGTTTATGTTGCTTTTGGAGTACTGACGTCCTCTTCTAAGATTGCCCTTTCAAGAAACATTGCTACAGGACTTGTTTCATCTTGGTTTCAGTAAGAATGTTCACTAGTTTCAAAAAAAAAAAAAAAAAAAGATTTACCTTTGTTTTGGCGTCGAACCACAGAAACTGTGTGCTTCCAGAATGATGTAATGGCTGGACATTCCCATCATGTTCATAATTGTGGCACTTTTGGACATCTGACAATTATACTCAAGCATCAACCAGACTTTTGAAAGTCTCTTTGGTGAAAGTCATGTAAAACCTGACTCATTATTCTGGCATATGAAAATAATTTTGCTGATCCTGGATGACAAACCAAGAAAAGTTTAGTTAGATTTTAAGTTGCCAGAGAGCCCAAACATGTAGGTGTTTATGTAGAGAATGCAAACATCTGTTTACAATTGTATGCAATTTGTCTTTCCTAAAAGTTTGACGTAATTCCAATAACACAACAATATAAACAATCAGGACTAATAAATTGAAATTTATTTGAGATGAGCCTAAGAAACATCGCTGCAGTTTACCTGTTGGTGGTGAATCGCAGCCTCGCTCCTCACAAACTGCCCTAGGGGCAGCTGTGGCTACAGTGTAGCTTGTCATCATCAGTGTGTGAATGTGTGTGTGAATAGGTGAATGAATGAATGAATGAATGACGTCCTCTGGACTTTAAGCTCTATACAAGTACAAACCCTTTACCATTTTTATGGAAGAACAACACTGGTAAAATTGTCTAAAAACTATTATATCTAGTGACAAATTGACAAATAAAAAGCCTTTTTGGCTGAATAGTCAAATAGTAATGTGTAGAGGTTTCACTGCATGTGTATGTGAAAGCTTAAGAGAAGTTGATTTTTCCATCCACGTGAAACAAATTAAAAATTATATAGTATGTTGGTAAAAGTTTTCATCTAACACAGATTCTCTAAGTTATTAGGTCTGTAGTGCAATTAACATTTCCAACTCAAGCAGCAGTTTCTCTATCTACTTTCTAATTGTAAATATTCCCAAAGTCAGGTCCTACACCAGGTTTCCAACATTTCCAAAACACACACATACCACAGTAGAAACGGGTTTAAGGGTGAAAATAACAAAATAAAACAATACTCAGTAAAGCATCAAGGTTTCCTATTTTCTAATTAAGCTTCTTGGTGACTCTCTGATAACTGGCAACAATAAACAAGCTGGCAGCAAATGGCAATGTGAAACATTCTGAGTTCACTATTAGTAGCTATTTAATTGACTGAAAAGTTATCCTTCAATCTCACTAGATCTAGGAACTTATAGGTGGGAAATAAACCTGAAAATAAATTTTAGAAGCATTACAGTGGACATATAATGATACAAAAACACACACAAATCAATACTGTGGCATTTAATCACTTTGAATGGGTGACTTAGTCTGAACAATGGCCATTTTATCTTGTGTTTGAGATATACTATGGTATACATTTACTTGGTTAAGAATACAAATAAATTTCAAACATTGTTTGCAGCTTTAGTTTAGAACTACTGGTGTTTTCTGCCTATAAAAGTGTTACAAGTTCTAGATTGAACCCATGCTGGCATCATGGCCTTTAAATTGGAAAATGTTTACAAAAACCACACCATGCACCATAGAGCTTCCAGAAAAGCCTGGCCATGGATTTATGCACATTATTTACTTCCCTCATTATGGAAGTGGGGCATCCAAGGGTGTGAGCTTTACATTCAGCTCATGCACGATGCGCATCCCTGCTTCACACCAAGCTCTGAACTTAACACCCGCACTGAGGCCTCCCACAAGCATTGCCATTAATCAACCAGGCAGCTCACAGATTTTTGAGAGAAAAAGCAAGTGGCATAAAAAAAGACTAAGCATCAAAGGGGGTAAAGGGGATGACAAAACAGGAGGAAATCAAAGTCAAAGTCACCTTGAATCCAGCTAAATCACAGTGACCTAAGAGGAACTAAAATTTAACTGAATAAAACCAGTTAAGGCTTTTACTGGTTTCCCCCCATCGTCATCTAGCTTCTACTTCAGTGCATAGCCAGTGGTGTTGTTGGGCAACTATATCTCACTGGGCAATCCTAACATTAAGGAAATGATGTCGGAGGTTTTACCTGGGTTGGTAAAATGTTTTCCTTACATTTTACCAACCCAGGCGGCCAAATTACTCCAGACTCATATGCAAAAAAGGCTTGAGCAGCATTTATTCAAATAAAAACATATATGACATGCTGGTGTCCAAATAAGAAACACAAAAGACCTCTGTGACCAGTTTCAAGTTGACATTTTTTTTCCAAAAATGACATGGTAGTAGGGTTTCTGCACCTTTAAAAGCATTAAATTCGTAGGAAAACCAACTAGAGCAAGAAGTACACGAAAATAGCACTGATTTTGTTCAAAGAAGGGACTCGCTGGTAACAAGAACACCTGATATGCCATTAAATGGACAAGGAAAAGGGAGAATGAAAAGGGGAACAATGACCCCATCAACAGCCCTGAAAGACCAAATGAAAGATCTGAGCCAGGAGCAATAATGCTGAAAGAAAGTGTGGAGACTTATAAGCGCCTCTAGTATGGATACTAACACCGTTAGTATGGAAAAGAGAACCCCCGATATTTCTTTTGAATAAAGTACAAGTTTCATTTGGCAAATTCAGACTTTTAAAGCCATTTATTTGTATCAACTTAGCTTTATAACAGAGACACACATGCATGTCAAAGAACATGTCTTTTTATTGCATTTATGATTTCAATTATCATAAGTGATCAAGAAATGACTCTTTAGTAAAAGTCATTTCTCTTACTAAAATCTCTCTTATATTGTTAGGATTGTAAGACAAAACACCATCCTTAATAAAAAAAAAAAAGTTGTTTGTGAAGAAGGTTCTGGATACTCATAAGGTGTACTTTGCAGTTTTGCCATACTTCTTGCAATCAACAAATGTAAACTTTGTCAGTTTTTTTTTTTTGTTATTTTTTTGTTCATTAGCAGTAAGGGCAATACCTGCTTTACATAATTATCCTAATGTTTTTATTTTGTATAAATAAATTAGATTTGCTTGGGGGTGGAAGGTAGAAGCCCAACAGAATGGGACCAGGACCAAATCTCTAGAATTTTAAAGCAGTTCTGAAGGCACGACTTAGCAAACCATTAGTAATAGTATTTACAATGCCACATCAGAAGTAGTTTCACTTTTTTATTCCTCTCAAATGTTTGGTGCTCTTGATGCCTTCAGGCCTGCAGCAGGACCCGAGGCGGTCATCTTGGGGTGGCTCAGACTAACTTGAAAAACAAAGCTGTACCAAAGTCCAGGCAATTTGTAAGAGGTCATTTGGTTCTGCAAGCTTTGCAGGGGAACTGCTTTGTTAGATGCATGTGGCTAACAGCATGTGGCTTAAGGCAACACTTGCACTCTGTGAGCTCTTGAGACGGAGCCAATAATTCGAGTTGTTCAGCATACATTTCTCCATCTCAGGCAGCCAAATTAACAATCCCCCCCCAGTCAAGACAAATCAGCCGTCTCATTAAGTGGACAGCAGCCTGGTTGAGTGCGGCCATCATAAATGAATGTGGGCAGGTTCAGAGGGCATCCCATTAAAATGCATTAACATTCAACCATCTGCAATGGACACAGAATTGTAGTTTTCTTAACTTAGAGGTGCTGGAACAGAGACGGATCCATTAGACATTCTTCCTGTTAGTCTACAAGTGAACACAGCATGGGAATGAATGTGGTGACACAGCCGTGATTATATCAATGCTTCATGCTTAGCTCCTTCATGCAGCACTGATTGTTGAGCACTACGAAAGGCAAAAAGCTCGTCACGCAGATGCAACTGTATGATTGTCTGATCATTCACACTTAAGAACAAATAATTCAAATCTAACACTCTAGAGCTGCAGTAGCTTCTTTCTTTCAATCTAAACTCCCTTTTCAGTCTTCACCCCCAGTGTCATGAAATGCACCCTTGTTAAACCCCTCAACTCACCACCAACTTATAGTATCGATCAACAGCTTGAAGGTCTCCAGAGTTTCCCAAAGCTGTCACAATATGCTGCCAGCTCCTTCAGCAAATTGATCATATAAACACATAAATAATAAAGTGGCATGTCATTCTGGCTTCCTATTGATTTGCCCATTAGCAGCTGATGGATACAAGCTTTAAATGTCAAGAGTCTCATTGATTACCTCAGATCTGCACGCCACAACGCAATGTGATGTCACTTTTCAGGTGACACTGCAGCCTTTCCCCTTTCAGGCACTAAATTAAAGGTTAACAGGTAGATTGCACCTTCAAGACACAATTAGACTGTGCTCCCATCACAGGTTTGTGTAGGATATCGAATGAAAGTCAATTTGTGAATTTTGCTGTTTCACCACCAAAAACACAAATTGTTTCAGCTTGACAGATAACCTGGAAATGGCTTGAAAACGAATGCCAGCAAATGTAAGTGGTTTCTTCCAAACAGTTTCCAAATCATAGATGTTTTTTTCTCCCTCTCAGCCAGAACTGGCTACATAGCCCAGTTCTGTTTGAGCTTCAGCTCACAACAAATGACCTGATGTTCTCCCTCAGGACTACCTACTAGTAAGCAGGATTCTCCCCTGCTCTTAATTACAAGTCACTCTGGACCTGAAGCAGTGAGTACTGTGGCCCTGAGGGAAAAAAAAAATACATTATCACAAAACCACAAACATAAGCTCTGAAAATGTGTTTCTTCTTTAGTTTCAAAATTTACTACACAATTTCCTACAATTTTCACTGAAACCTTCACATTCAAACTGCAGCTCTTCAGTTCAATCTTTACAATGATCACACCAGCTCTCGCTCACCTGATAATGATCAGCTGATTTTAGGTCTCCACTTTGTCCTCCATGTTGCCAGTGCCTTCTTATGGAACCTTATTATTTCACAAACTATACTTTGTACATTTTTGAGCAGAGAAACTTGCCATGTTGGTTTGACAATTTAGTCAACTACCCGATTATGAAAAATCCCTCCTTAGGAGATGAGTGAGTCTATTTCTTACCAGTCCGTTGGCTAATGACTTGACTAGAAGTGATGAGAAGTAGTAAGAGAGGAGATTCCTTCAGACTAATGCAGGCAGCCATGATGGTAGCTACCTGAATCAGAGTGCCTATTTACAGTCACTGTGGAAAATACTGTGCCTTGGAGGCTTCGCTGGACTGTGATTTGCTGGTCTGCCTGTCAATCATCGTCAACGACAACCTAGAGTGTGAGCAGAGCAGGTTTTTTTCTGTAGTTTTTGCTGTAGTTCAACAGCTTAGCAACTGTATTACAAAAGAGAAGTTATATGTGTGATGTTTGCTGATCATTTAGTTTATGTTGCATCAAGAATTGTAAGCTGAGCGATAATAAAAGGACGCCACATCTTTGAACGGATGCCTGCAGTTTTTTCTGCTACAAATCACCACACCCTTTAGTCTGTATAGTAAGATACATCGTTGAGCTGAAAGTTCAGTTCGGTAGACACTAGGTCAGCTAGCTCAACAGCCAGCACCGCTGCACAGAGCTCTAATCTGGGGATTGTGTGCTGTAGACGTGGGGCTAGTTTGGCTTTTCCCATGACAAACCCAATCTGTTTGTTACCTTCACCATCTGTAACTTTCAAATACGCAACCGCAGCAATTGCTTTAGTTGACGCATCACAGAATACACACAACTCTTTCTTTTCAGCGGCTGAAGGTGGCATTTTGGTGTACAATCTGGGAATCCAGTCATATAAATGTGTGAATGGGGAAAATTTCACCCAACTTAAAGCAAAAATGACAGAACTCATTGTTCTGAATCTGGTTAAAAGCTACAGATCAAGACAGAACTGGTAGACTGACTTAAATTTTAAAAGCTAATTACTAAATCACCCTCAAAACGCATTGTAATTATTGGCAAAATTAAAGGTTTTCCCTCAAAACTGCACACAGAAAAACTGGTGTGTGTGTTTATATTTAGTGTAGTTATTGTTAGAGAGATGTATTTTCAGGCCCTGTAGGCAGCTGCAGCTCACCCAAAATCCTGCTGACAAAAGTCTGACTAACACCAGGAAATGGGTTACATAGCAGCAGTCCTTAAATCATAGCACTGGCTCCATGTTTCTAAAAGAAAAGCTCTTGTTGTTGGTCTATGACTCACAAAATTTTATTTGCTGAATCTACATATCAGATCATAAAAAAACATTTGTCTTAATCTTCCCTATCAGAAGGAAAACTGAACATGAGGTTGCAACATTTACTTTCTGTTCCTCAGGTCGGGCGGCAACTCTCCGAAAATCTAAGATGTGCTCTTTAAATCAGGGCTGAAATTATGATAGCTTTCCCATCAAGGTCAGATGCTATTTTATCATCTTCTTATCCCGTCTAAGCATTTTTTGTTGTTGTTTTAAATGTACACTGTACTTTTTCCACCAAGGTAATGCTTGTATTTGACTATTTTTTAATTTTAATGTATCCCTTGCCTTTAATCAAGTATTATTTAGACTGATTTATCTTTGATTCTGAAAAGGACATTTGATCACCTTGAGTGTGAATGGTACTCTGCAAAGAAAACTTGCTTTGATTTATAGTCAGCGGTTGACAAAGTGCTTTCAAAAGTAAGGGAGCGTCACCTTGAATCTGAATGATCTAAAACCAGTAATTACTTAAATGTTCAATAGGGAAAAAAAGTCACTAGTTTAGGCACCTGAACCAGGTCCCATCCTTGTAACCACTTTAAAACTCCACTGTGACCAGTTATCAGTGAATTCAGTGATAAAATGAAGGGAATCTGTTGCAGCTGCTCTTAGATTTCTTTTTTCATCAACACAATGTAGCAATTTCAAGGTTAATTTATGTCTTTACTGAGGTTCCCTTTTAAGCTTTTGTAGACCGTAATATTGTCAAATCTGTATAAAATAGAAAGGTTGTAGAAGAACTAAAAACATTAATTGCAGTCAAGTCTCTTGCAGTATGATGGCTGTTCTGAACACCAAAACTATTATGATCTAACTGTATTTCTTTTACATAAGCATGAAGTAAGCACACTTTTATAATAAAAATAAATAACATGTAAAAAAAAAAGAAACCTCCTACAAAACCATGTAAAACAAAGAGCATTTAATTTGTTTAACATATAAAGTTGCTCTACAACTTAGAGAAAGAATGTCACAGAAATTCAGCTTTTAGAAGTTGAACCAACATTACCACCATAAAAGCATTGCACATTTCTAAGTACATTAGTCAGAGTTGCAGGCCCTACATTTGAACTTAAAGACCTTCAAATTAATTCAATGCTTATATAAAGCACAAACGTATATTCATTACTCCAAAAAACAAGTAATCTTGTTCTTTGAAGTTAATGAAACTGGATGTTAGCGTGCCTGAGTAATCACATTTAGAAGTTTTTTAATGGTTATGCACGATAAATATTAAACAAACAAACAAAGCCTGTAAACTTTTTCTGAGTTGTAAAATTTCTCTTGAGGCTCTTCCACCAGCTGCTTTGTCAGTAGACAAGGGAAATGCTTTCGAGACATGGAAAATTAACTTTATTCATCTTTCAAGAAGCTTCTTCTTCCAGAAAAAGCCCCAAGCCACATCCAGTAAACAAAGTAGGCTACTGAGCGTGTAATCCAACTTAAGAACAAATTTACTGCTGACTTTCTTTATGATTCAGGAGTAACGCTCACATTTGCCTAACAGCAAGAGCGTCCGCGTGCTTGGACTCAGTTTTAGGCTTCTCACAGCGACTGACAGATGCAGGATGCTTAACGGTAAATCGGGAATGCGTGAGTTTCCATTTGGGGCAAATCTGGGGGGCAAACACAGGGAGGAGAACTGTGAAAGTAAACAGCTGCTCCTCTCAAGTGTGATGGGCTCATCTTTATTTCCCTTCAGGGTCTTGGTCTCATTCTGTTCATGAAGACTATCTTTGCTAATGGTGCGACCGGAAACATCAACATCGAAATGCGCTCGGTGAAAGATATCTGCAGGTTAATGAAGCAGGGGTCCCCACGTTCTCCAGCTCCCTTTGCTGAGATTGTTTAATGATTCCTGTGCAGCCTATTTTACAACACCACTTGGAGAACATAACATGGGTTAATAAAGTAGAGGTGAGTGGTTTATCGCCCCTGCTGAGCATTGTTTTCCTCTCTCTTCTACTGTAACACAGAAATATTTCTCATTAATGATGTCGCCCATTGGGCCAATAAGACGAGTAAGTACAAATGCACAGAGCACAGTTTAGTGCACTGATTCCTGCAGGCCTGTTTGTAAAATTACTGTGGGTGCCATGGTGGTGATTTATTTAAGCCTAATAGCCAGCATCTTACTGCTAAACTTACACAGAGAAAATGTCAAACATTGGCAAGGCAGGGGTGTAAAGCGCTAAAACATGGAAACAATACAGTCTGCATTCATCAGAATGCAGATTGTTGTGTTGTATGTAGGAGGGATGTGTTATCATATAGAGGAAAATCTTGTGTGCGTGTACAATTAGTATAAAATACATTACAATTGTAGTATACAATACAATTGGTACATTATATCGAGTGGGAAACAAGATCTTTGAATGACAAATATTCCTGAATATTTTGATTTTTATATGCTGTCTGTTGGAAATGTTACCTTTAGCATGTTAGCTACCATTAGTAAACATTGCTTAGAGCTATTTTTAGGTAAAATGCTACGTTAGTTGATTTATTCATTGTTATTTCAAGCCCAAATGGAATGTTTGCTTAAGTTATTTAAACATAATAGCTATTGTGTACAGTAGGTGTCAGCTCTGGAGCCATAAATTCAACACCCCTGGTACTGAGCATAAATGTGTACATCAAGTTTTAGATTTTCCTTTAGAGTTTCACTGATTTCCCATCATTTTTAATCCTTTACCTGAGCATTTTTATTTCATTATTTAAGCCATTTAACTTTAACTTTAACCTTTAGAATAACTCAAGCACAGAATTTCTCAAAATTCTCTGATATTAACTAGTGTTCTGTGAACACATGAAAAATCTCCTAAAATATCCAGTTTTAAACTGGATATATAAAAGGTACTGCAACTGCCATGCAGAAACAGCTAATCTGATGATAATTTTGGAACGACGAAATCTGTGACTGCAATGTGTATATCAGTGGTTTTCCACAGGACGCTGGACATTTAGCGGGAGGTTTACAGAATCAGAAGAACACGCATGCTAGGAGGCAAACCTGCAACTTTTTAATGATTTCAGTTCAATTTGCTCCCAAAGAGACTGTTTCTTTGCAACTGTAATAACAAATTTGTAAATTGCTACAAAGTGGACATCAGAATTTCATTAGTCCAGTACATTAATGACTTTTATATTAAATACCATTCTGTGTTTTTGGTAAAGGCCCAGGGCTCTCACAGCAGGTTACTCGTCATCTAACAGGATAACTGACTCATAGAGAAAAGCTTTTATTTTCAGACTGACACCTACATCTAATTACACAGTCGCCAAATCACTTGTCCTCGCTCGTGATTTACTTTGTGAGGTGTGGGCGTGAGTCGTTGAGACAGCATCATTTCCAGCTTATTTTGAAATAATAATGTTCACTGTGAAGACCAGAGGCACGTTGAAAATCTACAACATTCATCCATCTAGGGCTTTAGTATTAAATTGAACCAAAAAATAATAATATTTTTAAATAGTTGAAATTGTCAGTAGTCGTTTTAACAGCTTGTTGTTGTAGTGTGTTCATATATGCTTGTTTGAATAAAATGCAAAATTGCTGACACAAGGAAATACATTTTGCCTCCATCTGTCAGGGTTCCACATCTGTTCACCAATTCATCCAAACAACCATCTATCCATCCATCCATCCATCCATCCATCCATCCATCCAAACAACCATCTATCCATCCATCCATCCATCCATCTGTCTATTTACCCATCTATACATTCATTTGTTCACCTTCATTTCTTTTTCTTCATTCCAAAACACTGAGCAAACAAACAAGGCTGATGAGAATATATTTTTTAAAAAGATGGCAACCATCAGTGTGAACAGCTGTTGGTCAGATTTAGGTGGATCTACATGGGCATGAAGAGTAAAACTTGTCTCTGATTTTAATCAGAAAAAAAAAAAAAAACTCTGTAAAAATCCACCTGAAGCTCCTGGTGAAACAAAATTTCTCAAATCCCAGCTGTCTTCACACCTGCAAGTATTTATAGCTGTGAAGGAAGAGAAGCCTGCTATTACATGACATGAGATGTCACATGCATATAAAATAAAACGCAGCGGAAAGTATCTTTGCTCGTTTTGTTTGGTATAACTTATGAATACGTCAGGGTGCCATGGTTAAACAATTAACCACGTGACTGTATGTGGGAAATAAAGTAAACTTTCCTGTCTAAGTCAGATAGTTTGGAGAGTTATTCAGCCAGCTCAACCTCCCGTACTGCAGATGTCATATTGTCCCCGTTCCTGCTGTTAATATCATGCAGATACATGCATGCAGCTGAGCGCCACTGCTATTCAGATCTGTGAGTCTTAGTTGAAGTAAATTGTACAGCTGGGTTTCACAGCTTTGCCTAATAGTGACTCATACAGTAGAAAAGAAAGATGCTGTCAGAAAAGAAAAAAAAAAAGTCTATTCAATCACCAGAGACAACCGTTCTCATTCTGAAACACACAGTTTCAGACAACCTTAATGTTTCCTGACAATCTGCAAAATATTGCTTGGTGCAATTGCAATGTCATATTTAGTGAAGATTGTAAATCCAAGAACGGGTGTTTGCTTTATAAAGAAATGTTTAAGAGAGCAAAAGAACACAACACAAAAAGCTTTAAACCTCAGGTTTGACAATTTTATGTAAATAATTTGAATTTTTCAGATCTTTGAGAAAACTGTACAAGTGAAGAAACTTAAAAACGTGACCTTGAAAACCTATGACCTAATGCAACTGAATCTCAATCAAAATATCACCAAACTGAGTGAAATTCATACATTACTATGATTCAAAGGAGTTGAGTTCATTAGTTGTGGCTTCCAGCTAATAACAGAACAGTTTTGTAAAACAGTAAAATATTCTGCCACAAAGATAAGTTTCCAGTTGTCCATCAGAGAGCATCTGGCAGGCTAGAGCCTTGGAATGGTTAGGATCAATTTGTCAGCCTACAAAGAAGGTCAGCTGCAGATTAATATAAAACATTCTCATTTATCCAGTGGTGGAACATTTCTAACAAGATGGGAGTGGAATATAACAAGGTACTTTATCTTAAAGGGCAGGAAAGACTGAAAGGCTTATTGAGTATGACAATATTTTGATTCTCATTCTAATTTCTTTATGTTTTCCATAGAAAACATATGAAGTAGCGAAAGGATGAGGAATTTGACTGCAATAATTTTCAGGATTACAATCCAGAAATTGTAGTCTTGTATAGTCTTGTTGACGCAGTCTTTTAGAAGGTTCCTTTCAACATGGAACGTAAAGCCATAGAAGACGTTTTCACAGAAATTTTTATTTTACTCAGACTGATTCTTGTGAGCATTTCTACTGAGAGGTACAAACAGTGCTGTTTATGTAAATGCTGAGGTGATTCCTATCACTATGGGAGTCTGGAAATATTATAAAACATACTGACATCTTATGAGAAAGACTTCTGTTGAGGTAAAAAGATTTCCAGCAAAATAACTGTAAGCAATGTTTTTTTTGCACAGTAATTACACTTTATTAAACACGACTAAGTTTTCAAGAGAATTTGTCAATGCAGAGCCAACACATTAACTCTCATTTGTAGCACGGGAGAGGACACAGGAGCTGTCAGGATTATGACTTTGTGTTCTGCAGTTAGAACTAAGGATGTCACAATGGATTCATTATTAAACTGGATTGAAATCGTTTTACATGAGGTGAGTGATATAAAAGTTTTGATCAATAAAGCCAGAGAGGTGAATTCTAAAGGAAGACCAACCACACACAAGATTTGATGGTATGTTTTGTTTCTTTAAAACTGGAAAAAAAATACTACATATGAAAGACTTACCCATTAAAATAATAAAAACTAAAACTAAAGAGTTGACTCCCTTCATCTTCACCGACAGCTTAAAAGGGAGTTGTTTCTTTCTACTGTCACTGCATGCTCAGTAGGAGGGAGTGCTGCAAATTTAATGACTTCATCAACTTAGCTTCCATTGATGGATAACCTTTTACAACTTACATTATAGAATTGAATTGAATCTGTCTAATAAAGTGCATTGCGATGAAATCTGTTGACGATATAATAAACATGAATGGAAAGAAATTCACGCTTGATTTCATTAACAAAATATATATTTCTATAAAGTTGAGTTAAGCTCTTACGTTTGAATGCAAGAGCTGTATATTTAACAAGCATCACTAAATTAGACCTTGTTTGAAAAAAAAAAAAACAAAAGTAGAAAAAACATGTTGTGTAATCTAATGTTAAAAGAGAGATGGGAGATGAGAGTTGACTGGAAGAAAACGCTGGGAAAATTCAACTTGCAAACAGGCATCTCAGCAAAGCCCAACCTACAGATAAAAGTACTATTATAGGCTTCTAGGATAGATTTCTAAACTCATAATCTGTTCTGACCCTGATTGCTTCAGTGGAAATAAAAGGGATAAAATAATGGCTCTGAAAAGCCACAATGGTTCCCAGAAAAGAATTCTGCAGTTCAAGTCTTTTAACTTGCACCATGATCAACTATCAAGATGTTTACTGGAAGGTATCAATAATAAACAAGAAGGAAAAAAGGTAGAATCAAGACTTTTGGATAGAGCTATTCTCATATCATTTAATTCCTTTGAGCAGCATGCAAAAGGACTGTAAACATGCAGAATATCTATCACTTCACATGTATTTACTGCATTCCTGTATTCTGGCTGTATGTGCGTGTGTAGGGGTGTCTTGGGGTGTGTGGGTGTGTGTATGGGAGTTTTAACCTGATCTGCCTCCTGAATCCTCTCTCTCAGTGCTACCAGTGCAGCTAACCTCTGCTGCGCCGTTTGTCTAAAAAAGATTCTTGTGCATTTTTCTGGGCCAACCTCCCTCATCAAAGTGATTAAGCAATTAAACTGATTGTGCCGATGCTCAGAAGAACAAGGCGAGAGCCCTTGAGAAATGACTGCAAACGCTTTCTTGGAGATAACAGCATAATTTGGGCCTAATAAAAATATGCCTAAATATGCACCCTTGTTTTAGAACCAGGGAAGCAAGCAACAAGGTAAGAAGAAACAAGTGGAGATGATAAAACTCCAGCTTCTTCTACGTTATTATTCATTCATATGCAATAAACCCATTCCACTGAGGCATCTCGTTCAATCTGGAAGATAGATGCTGTAGATGCGGCACACACTCAGCAAGGGGTGGCAGATGTAAATAACCAAAGTTAGGGGTTGAATCAACATGCAGTTCATTTCTCAGAGCTGCTGCACACATCAATAATGGAACAAGAGTCTGGCAAGTCACCCAGATCAAAGACACAAACTAAAAATCACTGAATTCTCTCAGCGTTATCATCCTCTGCCACCTGCGCCTGGTAGAGCTAGTAGGGAAGTTTGTGTCTGCTCAGGGACCCCCTGTTGGCCAGGAGGCCCAAGAGAACGCTAGCAAACTTAAACATACTAAGCTTCATAGTTTAAAAGTTATGTCAACAGAATTATAATTTAACAATAAAAATGGCAGCTGCTTGTATCTGAAAACATTTCTGTTTATAAATAAATCATGTAAAAGTTAGGGTTTTTTTCCCCCATGATAGGTTGTAAAAGCAAAATTAAAATAGGCTTTTCCTGAGTCTACAGACCTCTAGATGTAAACATTGTGTCATTATTCATGGACCATATAAAAAGCCACCGGCTGAACTTTTGAAGACAGTGGGCGTAGCTGGAAGAGCCCCCTTAAATTGAAATTAGGTTTTAAGGGTCACATAAATCCTTGTGCAAACTCTGTGACAATTACACCCATCAACTCCAAACGCTTTATTTTGCGCACCTAACTTATTATGAAGAATTGATCATAGCGGAACGTCAATCAAACAGCGAGCTGCATGGGATGAGAAAAACAGTAACTCACCGCGGGAGGTTATCTCCAGGTGCAGGCGGGGATCTGCAGCCCGGATGGCGGCTGTGTACCGGTCCTCTATCCCGGGCACCTGCGCCTTTTTCTCGGGCATGAGTCGCACCCTGAGCCGGCCCCCGTCCGCTCCGAGCCACCACTCCAGGATCTCCCTGAGGTCCACCTCAAGCAGGAGCACCGTTTCCTCTTCGTACACGTCCAGCCCCCCGCATCCGTTTTTGACCAGATCCTCTCCTATTTCCACCACCACTTGGTTGGATTTCCTGTTCGCCTTGGTTAAACCCAAATTCAGAACTTTGGACAGCGGCCGCTTGTAGAAGAAGGGGAGCTGTCCATAAACGGACCTGTTTCCCGACTCTCCTGCGGATCTCGGCTCCACAAAAGTAGCGATGGTTTTCTGCAGAGGAATGCAGTGCATTTTTAAGTTTGCGCGCACCGTGTAGCAGCCGCTGAAACTCCGACAGTCTCCGTTTAGGGGTCTCTTTATGAACTCCGCCAGGTAATATCGCAGCAGCGAGGGCACGGCGAAATCCACGGCCAGGGTTCTTCTTTTGTTTCTTGACATTATGGTCTGGTTCGAGTCTCGCTTGATGCCGATTTCGCCGCTGTTGCCGCCGCCCGTGCCGCCGAAGCCCGCGGCGGGGACATCCATGCCCGCCGTGGTCCTTGGCGGGGCGCAGCGCAGCCCGGTGAAAAATGCCGCAGAACAAACAAGCAAAAGCAACAACCCGACGTTCATGGTTTCACAAGTGGGGTCGGTAGGTTCAGGAAAAATCGCCTCTTGATCCCAAATATGCCCTTCTCTTGTCACATAAGAAATGCAAGAATGAAAAATAAATAAATAAAAAATAACCACAAAAGTGCGTATGGATGGATACTGCGTGTCCTGCGCCTCCTCTCCGGTGCGCACCCGAGGAATAACAGGCTTTTACATCCGCTCTCCTCTCACTGTTGCTGTCCTCAGCTCTTCATACGGGAAGAAAAAAAAAAGAGTCTCATTTCCCTCCACTCTGTGCTTTTGCCACAATGCCTTATATCGCCAGTGCCAGCAACAAGACGCACTCCGGTACGGTGATTTATATGCTGCTCGGGTCCGCTTCGGTGCCTTTCAAAGACTCCCTGTCTCTTGGCACAGTTGTGACGGCGGTACAAGTGGTCTCTCTGTCAGCGGAGAGGAGGGGGGCGAGAACGCCGCAACCGTGTATTCAGAATGGGAGCAGAAAATTCCGGGGGTCCATTAAAGTTAAGAAATAACGTCTGAATCCTCCTCCTGCTTCTAATCTCTAATCGTCGCCTCTTCCGTGCGTGCACATGCGGTAAAGTCATTCACACATCCACACAACGTCAGCCAGCGAGAGAGAGGAGGAGAGAATAAAAAAATCCCTCAGCAGGCACCGCGGACGCATCTTATGCGCCCTCAAAGCAGCAGTGACGGAGTCTGTATCTTTATTGGAATTAGAAATGCCTCAAGATATTCCAGAACAACTCCGCATTGTCCCTCATGACTTTTCTCTCCCCCCTTTTTTCCAATGAATCATCTAGTCTTTTTACGTGTCCGGAAATTGGATTGGATTAGTCGCTTTCTCCCCAAGCTGTGTGCAAATCAAATAGTTTCATAGGGCGGCAATTTGGGTCCCATTCTGCTTTGTTATATCTTACGACCAGAGGCCTTTCTTTTGTTTTTTTGAAGATCAAATAGGTGCCATGACATTTTGCCAGTTCGTGCCTCCTTGCTTGGAAATCAGGAGGTCTGTTGGGTTGCAGGGCGCAGCGTTGCCAGAAAACGCTCCTCTGCCGCGTCCCCTCACCTGGAGTTACCCCCACCCCGTTTCTGTTCTGTTCGTTGAAGTTGATCAAAGAGGACACCCACTAGATGGCGTTAGCGCATACTCCTGCTTGAATACAATTTCATTGATAAATCCCTTCATTAAAACAAAAAGAAATCTGTATTTTAAATACTGGATCATTACTTGCCTTACCTGCGATATTACATTAATCATACAGGCGTGTCATTTCTTTAGAATACTGATAGACATTTACTTATTTGTGCAATTAGCAGTTTATTTTAGTAAACTAGAACTGTAATTTAACACTGATAAAGGGTTCCAGGTTTTCAGATAATGACCTAGATCTTAAAAAATGCAGTTTTCACATGGGGATTAGAAGGAAACTAGTTTAACTCTATATAAAACTGAATTTTCCCCTTAAATCTAAACACTAGCTGTGCCAAATCTATGGGAAATAACCTAATATCAAGTGTTTAAGAAGACTAGCAGTGATTCTTTTTAATCTCCGAGTGTGAATTTTGGCCCAGTCTTCTTTGCAGAATTTTTTTAATTCAGCCAATTAAAACATTTGGCTTAATATTAGGCTCTTATATTTCAGGCTCTAAAATATAAGAGCCTAATATATCCATTTATAGTCATACATTCATAGTCATACCACAGCACTTAATGAAGAATGTAAGCCTTAAAATGCTGTTTGGTATTTATTCGAGTTATTCCTATCTAATATCAAAATTAGTTTAATCTAACAGCACTTAAGGTTGACCAAAAGCATAAGAAATACATTTGATGGCAAAGTTATTGTGGAAAGTTGAATATTCAGTCTAATTAAAAAACAACATTTTAATACAGAGTTTGAAAAGGAGAGTAATTCACAAATGACTGTTGCTAAAGAAGCCGTTGAGAGGGAGGAAACATACAGTAGTGTCCAAGTAACAGGGATAAACACAGCTTTGTGAGGATTGTGAAGTAAAGCCCATTTAAGAGTTTAGGGGAGATTCCCACATTGTGGACTTCAGCTGGAGTCGGTGCTTAAAGAGACAACACACACTGGGCCTGGGCTAAAACTTTTGCATTCTTTGTGCTAAGTCAGCTATGAAAAAGAAATAGCTGGAGCTTTTTATCTAGGTTAAGGAGAAAAAAGACCAGGCTGCTGTTCACTGATCTAAGGTTCACTTTTCAGATGAAAGTAAACATGGCATTTTATTTGGAAATTATAGCAGCATCTGGAGGAAGAGTGGAGAGGCATCCATACAAATTATGAAAGCAGGTCCTGGATGTTCTGTGGCAGGTCTGCAGGTTGAAATGTGAATGCAGTAACTAAAAAATGACTCAGACAACAAAGCATGATGATGCATCCCCATAAAGCTACTTCTTGCTACTTTTAACTTACTTAAGGTTATGAGTTAAATTGTATGTGTTGCTTTGACATCAATGTTTTCAAAAAGTTTTTTTTACAAGGTCTAGCAATGTTTATTGATATCAGGGTTTCCCCCTGTGTATTATAAGCCTGGCGGGCCACCAGGGTTCCTTTTGCCCCCACCAGGCTAAGCATTGCTTATTTCTTTAAGTCTTTTTAAAATGTTTGCATTTTTTAAGACTTTATAGATTGTGTTCAGGTATTAATCTTCCAATCTTTTAATAACACATAATTATCAAGATATATTTTCAAATTTCCTGTGAACTTTAAACATTTTTTAACTCAAAAACATGACGGGCCGCTGGATGAATGCACCCAACCACCGGCTGAGCAAGTTTTCTGGGGGAAACCTTGAATATGTACTGTCCCCTTTTTAAATAAACCAAAACAGTTGAATTGTAATATATAAGTAAGCACAAAATGTGCTTATGCATCTTTAGGAAGACTAGAGAAAGAAGATTTGCTTTGGCGGGTTATGTCAAATAATGATATAGATTAAAATGTTGTTTTGCAGTTAGAAAGGCATTTAAAGTCTCCTATTTCCCTCACATATGTGATCATATTGATAAACTAAACTTGATTTTTTAGTTTACCAGCCATATAGTCAATAAACTTTTGCATCCGTTATTTTGAATTAATTTGATCACTTATTTCTCAGACTGACCTATCTGCCAAAAATATTTCTGTGATCAAGACACCAAAACAGAGAACAAGATTATATTGCTTTATTTATTTAATAATACCTTGAACTGTTTTTGATGAAAGTTGTTTGCATGTATATTAGAGGCAGACTAAGGAGCAAAACCCAACTCTGTGATATTCAAACCAGTGTACAGAATCAACCAGCAGACAAACTACTTCACAAGATCAGAGATATGCAGGAGGAACTGACTGAGAAAACAAAAAGTAAATAAAGATGCACTGACTGGAGCAAGAAAGCAGAATGGGGTTAATTTGTGAATATGGAGTGGTGTAATGAGGAGGAGAAGCGCAGCTGAGGTCACAAAGACGTAAATTCAAAAGAACAGAACAAGAAATAAAACTCAACTGAAGGACAGTCCAGCTGACAGCAAAACAAAACAAAGCAACCGAAGATTAAATAAATGAAACTCAAGAACAGGATGATAAATTATCCAAGAAATAAAATAACAAGAGAGGGAAACAAGTAAAACAATACAAAAATAGGATAAAAAAAGACTTTTTCCAAACTTAATCCAAATTCTTTTTCAGACTTATCATTTATGGGTTCTCGATGCATGTCACCCAATTTTATAATATGACAAACAAACATTACCCAAGAACATTATGGTGAACATTTTTACACTATGCAGGTTTTATAGGTGGAACCTGTAAAACACAGACAGAGTAAATAACAAAGGAAAGAAGAAAGGACAGAAGGAAGGAAAAACACACAGACGGCAAAAAATTGAGAAATAATGAAAGAGGGAAACATTGAAGAAGAAAAGTGAGGAAGAAAAAACAAAGAAAGAGAAACACAGGCACAGGCAGAAGGAAGGACAGAAGAAGGTAAAGAGGCACAGAAGAAAATACATAAGAAAGGATGGTCAACTTTTGGTCAAGAGGACAGGGGATGAAGCCTGGATATATAAATGTTTTTGCAATGCATAAGGACCCTGAAAGAAATGGTTCTTGATAATGGGAAGATCTCTGTCTAAAAAAAGAACCGATCTACAGTTGTCCTGAATGCATTTCATTTTAGAGAGAACCAACCCTGTATTGTGTCTGTGTGTGTGTGTAAAGCAGATTATTATCAGCACATCATATTCACCCCCATCAGCAGTAGAGAGTAACCCAGCTGAGCTCACTGCCCTGCTGCTGTGCTTTATTACCACCGTCCCACAGCTACTCAGCATTATTCATAACGTAGTCCTACATTTTCTGCCCTGGTTCTGAGCAGCAGCAGCCCTTTGATTGCACAACAATACTTTGTATTTAAATCACAAGAAAAAAAAAAAAATCCAATATTGATATTAAAGAAACTGAATTTTCAGTTTAGCTGACCAGTCAATATGTTGTTTCTCCTCTGTGCTGACACTTATTGAGTAATTGAGATTTACTAGTGGAGAGGTAATTTAAAACAGTTATTATTGACAGATCTTTGCCTGAAGTGTCTGACAGTCTGGTCCCCGTTCCGTTACTCGGATCTACTTTTTGAATTATATTGGGTAGAAGGGACAAAGTCCTCTTGGTCTATTTGTGATTAGGCTGTTCACAAAAGCCAGACAATTTCATTTTTGCAGTGTGAAAAAGCTGTAGATTGCAGTCTTGTTCTTAATTTGTCAAAATGTAATTTTTAACTGAAGAACAACCACACCGTTATCTTTCCTTACACGTCAAGCACAAGTACTTTACCAAAAAAAATTACTGGATTTTAGCTGCAAGGTAATGGCAAATGTGTATCTTTGGGTTCAGGGCGTAGGAAAATACACTCACAAGAAAAGAAATCTAACTTTCTGGTTGGTGTGTGCCTCATTACATACAGTGTAAAACTAATATGTTTATGTCTGGATAGCTTAAAAATAATCCAAAATTAAATTTAGGGAACAATCTGGATTTAAACCCAATTGAGATGCTGTGGCACAACCTTAAACATAAAATTTTACTTGTAATGGAGTTAGCATCTGTTTTTCATTTTTACAAGTAGTTTTGTGCATCTAACAACATAAAATGTGTCCAACCATGAGGAGTTTTCAGCTTTAATGCCTTTAAGATAAAGGGCAGGGAAATAATATGAGCTGATCAATTCTAGACATAGTCCATGATATTTCTTTGGAATAGCATGGTTGAATGGTGGGAAAACATAAAATTATTTTATGAGAATCTCTAGATATGTCTGTATATTCTGATCTGACCTGACTGAAATGAAGCAAAAGCAGAAGGAGACGCTGCAAAAAACATTTTTTTTAGACTAATTATGCATCCACATTCTGACCACATTATTCAAAACAAGCTTGTTTTATTCATAGTGGGACAAGGTGAGGAATCAAAAATGACGGTGGATGGAGTGAATGAGGCCACATTGCAGACACACTCAGTCTGTTCAATATCTAATCTCCGCTGCTTGATGCTACACAAGCTGCTCCCTTTCTCTGCATAATATTTCACATTAACGCTTGAGACTCTGCCTCGTAATAGCCTCATTGTCACTCCAGCATCTGCGGCCAGATAAAACATGGTTAAATGCCAGTTAATCTCTTCAAACAGGTATCTGCAGATAAACTTAATCAGACAATAGCAGATGATTTTCCAAGATTAAATGGAAGTTTGATCATTTGGGTTCTCGGGGCAAATGAACAGTGGAAATTGAGAAGCCATTCAGTGAAACAAGACAATATCTGGACTTATTAATAAAAGATTAAACACATCCGTAATGTTGGCTAAATTGATTTTTAACTAGCAAAACCCAAAATCAAGGATCAGAGCCGCCGTTCCATTTCTCACGCTAAATTGGTTTTGATGAACAGATATTTATGCACATAATGATGATTCAGATGGGTTCATTTGGAGCTCTGCTGGCTGAGAAGAAGGGCTCCCTCTTGACGCCTATTGGTTTATTCACAGTAATAAGCACACACAGACCACTAAGACAACTTCATCACGTTGCGGCTGATCAGTCACTTGTACTCATCAGCAATCATGGAGTAAAACAAACCCAAGACTAGGTGTCGGTGGTGGTTTTAGCTGGAATCCTTCTGCTGCCTCACATTCAAAAACACACACACATAGAGAGTCAGCTCTGTAACCACAAAAATAGCTTAGATATACACTGCATTGCCAAAAGTGTTGGGTCACTCGCCTTTATATAGACATGAACAGTTATGTCAGCGATGACAGTTCCAACTCTTCTGGGAAGAATTTCCACCAGATATAGGAGGAGTGGAATATTTGAACAGCCATCCATCAGTAAGACAGTAAGGTTTGACAAAAAGAGCTGGCTTACTGTCTTGCCTTTAATTTAGCTCAAAAGTATTCTTCTGAGTTGAAGTCAAGACTATGCAGTCTCCTGCTTCCACATTAAAATTGCCCTTCTTTTTTCTTATGGATCTTGCTTTGTGAATTAGTGCAGAAAGGGGCCATCTCCATTGTCCAAAGATCAATCTGGCGATCTTGTACAATGCAAATAACTGTTTGATTATTTTTTTTTTATTATTTAAATAAACTGACCATGCAAATAAGTATTAACTTGTTCTATTTTTTTCTTTAGTTTCCAAAAGGTCACGAATCAGAACAGAGAGCCATGTCCCCCATATTTAAAATGAAAACCCAACAGGGGTCCATCCATTTTTCATATCTATACCCCAGTTTCCATTTTGCCCAGGGCCTGTGTTTGAAATCCAGCTCACAGGTCAGTCCATGAAATAAAGAGTTGGTGGGGGAGTGGTAGTGTGATAAATTACACACAGATAAGTTCTTACAAAGACCCTCCGCCCCCCTTCGGGCGCTGCTTTTCATGGTGAGCAGCAAAACCCATTTATCAACAGCTGAATCTCTGCAAACGGTGGCCTCTTGCAGCCAGCGCGATCATACCTCATGGCCTGCTCCGTGCGGCTTCCGCAAATCTCGGTGTTTTGAGAGTTGGCCCGAGAAAAGCAACAAATAATTTGAAAAAAATAAAATAAAAAAATCCTGCAATTACACATTCTTCCAGTCATATTTTACGTTTAGCAGATGTTGCATGCATATCATGAAACATAAGTGGTTTAGAAAGGAGGTGTAGGGCTCCAAGAGACAGCTCTGTGCTTTTTGCTACATCAAGGCAAAACTCCAGCTTCCTTTAGCATTCCCACCTCATGATTTTGGTTCCATAAATCAAACCCTGTGGACCTGCCGTGTTGAAGAAAAGCAATAAGGGTTTAAGAGGAAAACTGTAGAAAACAGATGATTCTGCAGAGAAAGCGTTGAAGATTTTCCTGCAGACAGCTCCAATAAGAGCTTGGCAGGGTGGTCAGCTCGTACAGTTCATGCTTACAGGTACAGTGCGGTAAACATTTGATAAGTGGCAATGCTCTGGGTGGTGAACTTGACAAATGTCAGGCTTTAGTTCAGGTCCACTGAGCCCTGTGCATGACCAATGCTCACATTAATCATTGCACTGCAGGGGTTGAGCCTGCTACAGCCAGACAGTTAGCATGTAATGCCTGCATCCAGCGAAACTTTAGCCTGATTCAGCCGATACAAACAAACATCATTCAGGACATTTTAGGACAATGGTGTTAATTGCAATAAATGGACAGATGTATCTTTTTTTATGACAGTTAAACCTGCCAAATGTCACTTTATGATGTTGCCAACCATGACTGTGAATTAAATTCAGACATCTTTCGTAAAGTGGCTACAGTTAGTTAGACTAATGGCAGGCATTAGCCTTTTACAAAGGCTGCGCACATGTCCCTCCGTCTCCTCATCAAGGTGTGAAAAACTGTTATGTATTCAGATTCAGGCGAGGAGGATAATAAATAAAAAGGTTGCAGAAGCACACAGGATGCAGCGTGGGCGAACTTGCTTTCACCATGACACTGTCGACCTCCAGCATCCTCTGAACCAAAGGAACTGTTTGAAAATTCTCTTTAATTTAGAACAGAGTGCTCGTGTTTACCAAACGCCGGCCTCAAAGGCACCCACGAGAAACGACGCTTCCCGTTCTGCCTCCAACATACAGATGGAGGACAACAATGGACACTAATTATGTTCCGGAGATATAAACAGAGCACATTTAACTCCATTTAAATATAGAGCACTTAAAGTACTGCGAAAAATTATAAACTATCAACTGTTTCACTATGTTGTCCATCATAACCAAAATGTTTTGAGGAATTTCGAAATTTTAAGCTTTTCTTTGAGTTTTGGTTGCATTTCCTTGTTTCTCCTGATTTTCAGAGGAAAATCTCAGACCTATTCCTCAGACAACTATTCCTTGCCTGTGAACATTCAACATTCTTTTTATTATTTTTCATCCTGGTATATTATTTCTACCTTATTGTATGAGTATGGATTATCTGGAAATTATTCAGGTGTTATTTTCTTATAAATCTGCCTCTTTAATCTGTGCTTTTGAGTCCTTAAACAACAGATATAATTTCAACAGAAAGAAGGTTACTACCAAAGAGCAAAGAGATAAAGAATATGGCATTCAGTAGATGATCAGATGAACGGTCAAGGATTCCAAGACTATGTGTTAGGTCTTTGGATTTTTTTCTTATTTCTTTATGAGAAATTACTTTCAAATAAAGTTCCTATGCAAGATGTTTATAGGGTTCACACTTCTCTTTTTTTGTACCCAACTTGGTGTGTATTAGCGAAAACACAAGAAACAGGCTGGAAACACACAGAAAGCCTGAAGAGCTAATGCTAAAGACCACTTAAAGAACAGACAGAAAAACAGATGGATGGAAAGACAGACGGAGGGTGGTGGATTATACAACATAAATATGCTTTTATTCACAACATATATTGACAAGAATTCACATGATACCCTGAATGTCACCGTGCTTTCATTTCTTCCTCATGGCACCTCTTCACAAAGTCTGATCAGTGAGAATCTAGCAACATCTTTATCTTTTAATGTTTAGCATTTTACCAGTTCAAAAGGGACTGGCTGCCATTAACTTGACTAAATGCATTTCTTGATGCAGGCCTTGAATGTGTTCAGTCACCTCAGTGTCACTGAGTCATTGGTTTTTAAACTCTAGTTAACAGTCTTTTTCTCTGAAGCAAAAAGGAAACTTTTCAATCTTACTCTGACTTTTTAATAAGGATATTTTCCAGATTTTTATTTTTATGAAAGCCCAAACGGTCTCGGCTTAGTGTTCAAGCTGTCACTAGCTAGATTTATTTGCATTTTAGCTTTAGCTATCCTAAAAAATTGTCATCCTCAGCTTCAGCCAGAATCACTTACTTACTGGGTTCCAGGCCACGGTATATTTAAAATAAGCAGAAGATGGTGTTGTGACACACATGCGGCAACACTATTAAAAGCTGCAAATGCTGCATATTTCTGAATGCAGTTTGGTTATGACCAGACATTATGGACTCACATAGACCACCATCACAGCCTACAGCAAAAGAGCAATGCACCACAAATTTGCATTTTTACAGCAGGAAGTGCTTGGTTTATTTGTGTGAAAGTAATAAAACACTTTTCTAGTCATGCACACCACTGAAAGCTGCTTTCACCCATCTCTATTCCCAAAGGTTCACAGATTATTACACCGATCAGTAGGCAGATTACGGTTAAGCATTATGAACAAGAACACTACTCTTCCTACTGAACTACAGCAACTGCAAAGATGCATCGAGGAATTGGCTGGTGACTGAAATTGCCACATTTTAAACCAGATATAAAATAACCTGACATGAAGTTCTGATCTTTCTCCAACCAGTAAATGCTCCATTATACTTTTTGCCATCTGGGCGAATGGTCTTCAATGTAAGAGCTGTTACGTTCTCAATTTTCAGTGTTGCTGAGGTGTTAAACACAGAAAGCACAAAGATGTTGTTCCTGTACTTTTCTATAGCATGTCTCGGTAGGTCTATCATTCATTCAGACTGGAAGACAGCAAGAACAATGAAGATTTCTAGCAGGTAACAGGAAGGTCAGATAAAGTTTTAGTTCTTGTCCTTTAGTGTTTCATGAGTCTTTCATGAAAACATTCTGAATTTTGCAGCCTTTGGAAAATGTGAGGAAATACTCAGAGGCAGCTGTTTTAGTAAACATGCAAATTGCTAATTAGTAATCCAACTTCAAGGATGTTGACGTAAGAAGTGGATCTGTCAAAATGTTTGGTTGTTATGAGTAGTAACCCACACTATTGATCACACCGTCAAATGACATCAGAACCTTTTCTAAGTGCCTGGTTAAATTTTATTTTTCTTGGAAATGCTCCCACATTGCTGGGAGAAGTCCCCTTTGTTTACATGAAGCACTTAAAGGATGAGTTCTTCAAGATGGGTTTTCTGAAAGACTCTCTGATTAAGGGGTTTGTTCTAAACGGTCTGTCTAAACCAGGGGTGGGCAATTCCAGGCCTGGAGGGCCGGTCTCCTGCAACTTTTAGATGTATCTCTACTTCAACACACTTGAGTCAAATAATGAGGTCATTAGCAGGACTCTGGAAAACTTGACTGCACTTGGGAGGTGATTCAGCTGTTGGATTCAAGTGTGTTGGACCAGGGAGACATCTAAGAGTTGCAGGACACCGGCTGTCGAGGACCAGGATTGCCCACCCCTGGTCTAAACAATGGACACCGTACAGCGATAAGCTGCAAATAGTCTTAAAAAAATAGACATGAATTTATTGTGTGTTTATATGATACCCTTGTTTTGATCACTGTAGCATTGTACAATCTTCCTATATTAGTGGTGTGTGCTCACTTTTAGCTCCTTAAAGACAAACACTAAATGTTTGTGTGAAGTACTGCAGTTCCATTTAGAGATCGCGCCAAAACGAGTTGCTCTCAGACACACTTTAGAACAGCGGAACGACGGGCTTTTGGAGCTACAATAACGAGCATTCAGACCAAAGTATTTCAGTTCCACTTTACATGGATCACAACTGAGTGATTTAAGTGTGAAAAGTAAATATTTAAAAGCATCACACATCAACTTTAAAGCTTTACGAAAATCATATTGGAAATCGACTGCTGCATCTCTGGGCTGAAACCTTTTTCTCATTTACATTCAGTTTCTTACTTATCAGCAACCTTAGAAAAACGAAAAGAAGCTGTGAAATAACTTGGCCTTTTATTTCACTAGCATATTCCCACAAAGTTTTTTCAAATAATTAAATCTTTAATGTGACGACATTTATACAGAAGGAGCCAAAATCCCACGCAGACAAATTTTGTGTCAGCGATAATTTTTAATTATCACTTGCACCCTTACCTATTCTTATGAAATAAATGTAACCTTCAATAATTTCTAATTTATTACGTTGATCAGTGCTGAGGAACTGAATTAGTAATTGTGAACATCTTGATTCCTTTAGAGTAAATATGACATGGCACAAAGGGCAATTTCTCTTAGCCTCTTCTCGAGGTGGGAGAGAAGAGTGAACATCCTGTTAATGTTAGGCAGACGTGAGTCAGAACACAGCAACAAGAAAATAGATGCTTGCCTGAACTTGCTCATCTCTATAATCAGAGCAATTATCATAAAGTTTAGAACAACTGTGAGAAACAAAGCTGTAATAAGTGGCATTTTGGGGTCACCAAGTTTCCATAACAACCATTTTAGAATAGCTTTATATTCCCTCATTGAGAGTGTTTCCAGTACCAAAAAAAATCCTTTTTAGTAACATCAGAAAAGTAAACATGCAAGTTTGCTAAACTCTATCAGGACTTTGACTGAGAATGTCTGTTTCAGTCAGATGGAACTCAGAAAGAGCTTTTCTAAAAGACAATCTGAAATAAACAACAAAACAAACAACAACAAAAAAACAAGTTAACCAAAACCACTAATTAGATAATCATGGAAAGAATTAATGATAACCAAAAACATGATATGTTACATCAACGATCTTTTTCATGTGAGCGTAGCTACAAGCAGCATGATATCAGAATCATTTAATGATGTGCAACTCTGCTTAAAACAACCAAACCTGCAGCCAAGACAGAAATTTGCAGTAAATGCAAATTTATTTTCACTTACACACATCCCATTAGATCCCAATCAGATCAAATATTATAAGTCCAACGTCCTACTAAAAGCTGCTTTATTGATGCTTCCCGGTGTAATAGTTAAAATGTTTTATGAGCTATTTGATCATTGTGACTGGGTTTATGGTTTAGATTGGGGATCTTTATATTATTTCTCATAAATGTTTAGAAAATTTAAGCAGCCATCATATTCAGTTAGCACTGTGCATAACTCAGCTTTGAAGCCATGATTGCTGGGGCCATTTCTCTCTGTTACAGCTCTCGATCATTTGTATTTGCAGATTTCACTCAATCACACTACGGAAGCTCAGCACTGAATTACTGAACTATCATTGCCATGTGATACTGTACAGTTGCTCTGCTCATGCTTCCTCATGCAAGCATGGTTTGGAAAATATCACTGAAGACAGTTAGATGAAGGGTAAATTGTAAGAACGAGCAAAAACATTAAGCATGACAGAAGGACAAATGAACGGACAGATGGAATAATGGACGAACGGATGGATGGCTAAGCCAACAGAGATAGATGGATAGGCCGATGATCGGATGACTGGATGACTTAGCTAACAGTGACGGACAGATATGGATGGATGAACCAATAGATAGACAAATAAATGGATGGGTGGATAAATAAACCAATACACAAATAGAAAAATTAAAGGATGGGTGGACAGAGAATACCAAGCACACTAATATTTGCCATCTTGTTTGAATATACATTCTTGGCAGCATTGTTTAAGCTCAATTCTATGGAACCAAGAGGAAGGACAGGTGACCAAATGGATGGATGGACGGAGAGATGGATGGGTAAACAGACAGAAGGATAGGTATAAGTAGATGGGTTCGTGGATCAATGGGCAGATGAATGGATCAATGGAAGGACAGAAGAATGGATAGATAGATGGATGAACAAACAAATGGATGAAAAAATAGGCAAGATGGATGGATGGATGGATGGATGGATGGATGGATGGATGGATGGATGGATGGATGGATGGATGGATGGATGGATGG
>CAEFZY010064310.1:0-12050 GCA_903066815.1 Brachyrhaphis roseni | reverse complement strand
TATATATATATAAATAAACATAAACATGTAGCAGCTCTTAAAAACCACATCACTTTATGAAATAAGATGATGTGGAAACCAGAACTATGTGAACTAAATCCTGCTTTTAATAGAAAAACAAGCAAAACTTTTTCAACTTTTGCTCCTTTTGAAGAAAACGAATCCCACATCATGACGCTGCCACCACCATGTTTCACTGTGGGCACAGTGTGATGCAGATCTTTTGGAGCTTCAGCTCTAAAAGAGGCTTTAACTTCGGTTTCATCAGACCAAAAACATTTATGGGAGTTTTATGGGAGCTGCAAATTTATGGTAAATTACTGACAGCTGTGGGTATTTTATCGTAAATTAGAGACTTTACAATGTAGTTTAATATGCAGTTTCTGATACGTCAAAGGGGCAGGAGTGTTTCTCATGGTGGGTTTTTACTCTTTTTTTATGTCAGAAAGTGGCTTTTTCCATATAAGCATCTGAAAATGTTGGAAAACAGAAATTTCCCACTCAGGTCCCATTTTTTTTCTAACTGAAATCCTAACCAAGATTTTCTGTGACTTTCCTTCCCTTTCTCTTTACTAGTTTTCATCCAAGAAGACGGTTTCCGTATCATTTCTGTTCAAATCCAACTGTGGCTTCTGAACTTTATCTGATTGGCAACAAGAGATGGCCTAAAGTTGCTGCTGCTGCGGCTGCGTCAGGCTTCTAGTGGGCTGGACGAATGGGTCCGTGACGGATGTCTGTATTAGTTCTGCTGACACACCAACCCGTCCATCACTGGGTTTAAAGTCAGCAATGCTGCGGCGAGGCCAGATTCCTGCCGCTACGGTTCAACAGAGCCGATATTTCCCCCCTCCGCCACATTTCTGCTACTCTCTCCATCATCATCCACTGCTGCAACACACACACACACACACACACACACACACGCACGCAGCAGAATGAACTCAGCCAGGTTTTACTCCGGATATGGAAATGGATGGATGCGGTGACAGGCACAGATTACAATGGCTGCAGCTGAATTTGTTTGTCAAGGAGGAAGCAATTAAACATGGATGGGCTTTTAGGAGACAAAGTGGCTTGTCACTGATGGCTAAATGTGTGAAACCAAAGCCAGATCATTTGTTTCTAACTGGCTTTTCTTCTTCCCCTCAAAGAGCCAGTGAAAGGCTGCCGACTCTGTTGTCATTCATAACGCTCTTTAGCTGTAGCTGCGTTTCCATTACTAACAAATCTTTGTCGATATTCCGCTAATGTCTGAAAAGACACAATTTTGCAATTGCAGTGTTTCCATTAAATAAGAAATGAAATTAAAATCACATGTGAAAAAACTTGCTCACATGATAAGTCAGTAAAAATCCTGGCAGCAGCAGATGTAAACATGAGCTGCATTCATCTATCAGCCATCAGAGGAGACGGCGGCGTGTTATTCAGGCGTTGGGGCGACAAACCTCTTATCCTTGCATCGCTTTGGGGAAAATGTAGTCTGCGATTTTACAGAAGAAATTTGGACTCGACATGTTCAAATGACACACCTTTTTATGAATTAAACAAACAGAGGCTCCTTCATTGTGAGGCTTCACCAGCTTGAACAAGTCAAAGATCGCTGCCCTAATTTGTCCTCCATGTTATGATGCTGCATTAAAACTTGATGCCAGAAGTACAAAAGCCTGTCTGTGCCTCAAAGCAGCCTGGAGTGTTCATGCAAACTTTCAGGAAGTGAGAAGCGTAATGTGCTCATAGAGGCTGATGAAAGCCCAGTATCATGTGCCACAGGCAGAAAACGGCACGTGAATCCAAAGTTTAGCAACCCAGACAATAAACTCTGCAGGTTCTGTTTGGGGTTTCATGCACACCTGGCAGCTCTAGACTCATATTTACAGATTTCAGAAAGTCTGCAGAGGAATCACAGATACTGTAGTCTACAAAGTTTGAAAACCGCATAATGCTAATCTTCTCAGAAATTGCTCAGTGGCAGAGAGACGAGTCATCTGACGCTATCTCCTCCCCGCCATGCTTTGCTGGTTTGGGTTAGATTAGATTTAAATTAGGAGACGCTGGACGTCCTTTATGATCTGTCTGCTCCGCGTCTTTTCCTTCCGTATTTTCAGCTTCGATTACTCTGCTCCAGCAGGAAGTCGGGTTGAATCTAAAGTCACATCAGCGGTCGGTTGTCTCTTTATCGAGCTGCAAGATGAAATATTTAGTGATCAGGAGATTCAGAGTTTTTCCAAACATATTAACATTGTTGAATATTTTAAAATTGTTTTGAAACATGTTCATCACTGCCAGTTAAACTGTTTGTATTTGTTCCCGCTGACAGCCTCGTCTCCAGAACAAGCCTCTAGTTCTTGTTGACAATCGGCTCTACACTTTAAAAAATAACTAACTTTTCAGTTTCAGTTTTAAGTTGATAATTTCTTAATATTGATTAAGAAAAGTGCTAGTTTCACTGGCAGAAGATTTCACTTATAAGATGGGAAAAATTCAAATAATCTGCCAGTGAACGTTTTCATCAAAATGAAGGAATTATCGACTTAGAACAAGCTCCTATATATTGCTGAAAAGTTACTTGTAAATTGCTGTACTGAAACAAATTTCCTTTACAATGACGATAAAGATTGATTTTGATTCTGGTAAGCTGGAACAAACTTTCAGAAAACTGCAAAACAGCTGAAATACTGAAGGCCTTAAAATCTAGACTAAAAACCCACCAGTTCCGAGTCGCTTTTGAATCATAATCAATGAAATCAACAATCTGAAGTGTAACGATGGCACTTAACAAAATGTAATGCTTCAGATGTTGACTGTTTGTTCTACACCTTTGCATTTTTCTCTTTTTATGATGTAAAACACTTTTAAATGCCTTGTTGCTGAAAGGTACCATACAAATAAAATGTGATCTGATTTTGATTTTCACTTTGCATTGTTGTTGGTTGTGCAGGAGGCTCCACTTCTGCTTCTCAAAGATGCACAGTAGTATAACTGCACATCTGTTTGCAGCTGTTTTCACATGCGAGTGTAAACGTTGAGTTGGAGTCGTGGGCAGCAGCTGCTTATTTGACCCTAAAATGTAGGATTTTGTGTAAAAAATGTATCGAACATGTTTTGTATAATCCTGTGCACGGAAACATAACAGGTCACCTTTAAGGTGTCAGTCAGAAGCATTAAAGACTGTGTGTTTGTGTTTCAGGTATTAAACCGTACCCCAAGTTCACTGCAGTCATCCACGCCGTCTCCCCTCTGGTGTCCCAGTCCCAACCCATTCTCAAGCTACTGGTAGCTGTGGCCAAATCCCAGCACTGTGCTCAGGTAAATATTTGCCGTTATCCTCAAACTCTCGCTCCGCATTATGCGGCGCACGGCGGCCCGCTCCACAATTGCATTTTCCAAGCGGAGCAGAACAGCAGAGCTCATCCCGGGTCTGTGTGTGCTGTGAATTAACTCTGGAGGATCGAATTAGAGCAGCAGTTTGCAGCCGGGGTACATCTGTCTCCATGGCAGCCGAGCCCCCTTCAGCACAGCTGGAGATGGCGTGTATTGATTCCCCAGCTTGCTCCTTACCAAAGCGGGAAATGAAATGGAATTTGCTCCTGGATGGCTGGGGGTTTTTTCTCTTTTTTTGTGGGAGTGTGAGTGGGTATGTTTTGGTTTGTTTGTGCAGGAAACAGAGTGAATGAGGAAGTAAATCCAATTCAGTGTTTATAGTTTGTAACTGTAGTGAAATATTTAGGGTTCCTAGGGTTTTCAGGTCAAAACATTTCCAGGGTTTTCTTTCCCTTTTAGACAGAAACACAAAACTTCACTGTAAATGTATTGGAGATGCTCATAAAATGTTCTGACCTGCAATATTAAACTGGAGGATACAAAAAAATGGATGGATGGATGGATGGATGGATGGATGGATGGATGGATGGATGGATGGATGGATGGATGGATGGATGGATGGATGTACTAAGAGACAAATAGGCTGGTGAACAGACAAATTGAGAAATGGATAGATAAATAATGAATGAGTAAATAATGGATGGATGATTGGACAGTAAGATGGATGGATGAACAAATGAAAGAATGGACAGATAATTGATGGATGGATAAATTAGAAGGATGAATGGATGAGTGAACAGATCCCTCATACAGGCTCCCTCTGGTCTAATGAAGGTAGATTCAGGATTATATCCGGTGGAAGAAATAAAGGGCAAATAATCTCTGTCTCTTTGGCTTCATTCACACCAGCCATGTTTGGTCCACTTTAATCAAATTCTGGTTCGTTTGTGTAGAAGGTCCAGTTTGTTTGGGGAGGAATGAATACACAATCCAGCTCTGATGTGGACCAAAAAGGACCAAGGTCCGCCTAAAAACCTCGGTCTCAGTTCGGCTGGAGTGAACTCTGGTTCGGTCTGAATGCAAATACGAATGCGAAGCGAATTATTTTAATCATTATCTAGTATTGTATGAAAAAGACTTAAATAAAAAACTTTGCAGAATTTGCCAAAAAAGCATTGGATTGATTGTCAGAATAATTGATTAATCGATAATTAATCGCAGCCATATATCAGTCTCTACCCAGCTTTCTGCTTTGATGGAGCTGCTTTCCCCTTTGCCTTCTCCAGGCTGTGCCTGCAGAGCGGAGAGCCGGGTGCATTTCTTCCTCTTATTGCACAAAAAACAACAGGAGAGCTGCTGTGCTACTAGTGAGGATGAATGAATGAACGGTGAACACTGAAGGGTAAAACTGGACGACAGAAACGTTGTGAGGCGCGCTCTGACTCGGCAGACCTCCTGCTGCGTGTTTTGCAGTTTGCTCCCGCCGTCGTTTATCCGGCGCGCTCAGACAATACTTCCCTGTTGACACCCAGAGAGGGCGGCGAGCCGACAGAGACTCCATCTGTCTTCCCAATCAAACCGCAATACAAGTGTGTGAGCGCATTAACACCCGTCTGTGTGCAGCATACCTGTTGTTATCTCTCTGTGACAGCAGTATTTACCCCCCCATTAGCTTCCTGAAGGATTTCTTTTTTTTGTTATCTCCATTCACTGAGAATAGGGAGATGATTTACCGATTTATCAAACAGCTGTACATCATCTTCTTCCTCTGCCAGTGACATATTTTGCACGCTAACTTACAGCTGCTGCAGCCTTATGGGAATACCTCAGCACACATCCAAATATCTCCCAGCACATTGCTCTGCAGGTCCAGTCAGGGATCAGAGTCCCCCCGGGGCGAGCCGCGGTGTGTGTGACGTCGCTGCTGCCTGAGTAACACGAAGCTTTATTGATCGCTGCAGGGAAATTCCTGCGGTTCACCTCCGTTGGGACTGGGGACGCCTCTGAGCGGAACCAGGATGGGAGAATCTACAGACTGGCTGGAGGACATTTCAGCAGGGCAGGTGTTCGCTGGCGGACGGAGACTGAATGGGAGACGCTGCCGTGTCCCAGAGAGTTTTACTCACCTCAAACCAAGAGATAAACGGGTTAAACAAGAGTTTATCGAACGCCATCTAAATGTGGTTCCCAGATCCGTCTGCCGCAGTCAGAGCACTGCAAGAAACTCTCCCAACACACTATAATTAGGTCTATTTTACTCAGGCAGCTATTATTTGGACGATTAATCACTTGTTCTGACGATTAATCGATTAATCTGATTTTTCAAAATTGGCACTTTCTGCATATTTTTCATCTAATCACAAATACAAATAAGCAAATAACTCAATTCCTTTTCTAAAATAAACAAAATAAACATTTTCTTCCCTAAAATTCAACAACATAACTTGGTAGCAAAGAACGCACAATACCTCCAACACCAACGTGTAAAAATGTCCTTTCTCCTTCCTGCTTGACTTAACATCTGTTAATTATGTTGTTTTTTATTAACTGGATGGCATAAAGAGATTTTTTTTTTTTCACTAAATTTAAACCGGGTGTAACTAGAACTACGTCATTTGCGAGTTCTGGGTAGAACATTTTTACAGACAGACGTTTTTTTTTCATCTTAGAAGTAAAATGCATATATTTTTTGTACATTTTGGTGTTTTGTTGTTTCTACAAGTGGCATTTGTTTGAGTCTGTATGCTCCAATTAACGATTAATCGATTATTGAATTAGTCAGCGATTATTTAAATAAGTGATTAATCATGATTAATACGATTAATCGTTCCAGCCATAACTATAACTATAAGCAATATTTTTCAGAGAAAGTTTTCTTCACAAATGCATCCATCCATGTTGTCTTTGTCTGATCTGAAATGTGCAACAAAAAAAGTAAAAACATGATTAATCTCTAAGGCTGGAATGTTTTCACAGCGTTTTACATCTTAAACAACTGAAACATAGAATAAAGGAACAAATTAAAGTGGATTTAATTCTATATCAAATTAAATTTACAACTTAAAAACATAATACTGCTGAAAAACTGTAAAGCAATAAAAAAAAAACTACATGAAATAGTCACAAACAATTATGGGAAAGAAACACAGAGACGCAGAAGAACCACAAAGTACCAGTTTGCTCAGGGGAAACTAAACTATATGGCCTCAATAACGCAGAGCAGATGCTACAGTTAATACCAAAAGTCCTTCTGATGACTAAACAGCAAAATAATTTATAAAACGATTAACAGAAAATCTCTGAGAAGGAACAAAACCAGGAACACAGAAGCCCAGACATTATTGAGCTTTCATTTAGTCAAAACGCAGAGCAGAAAAACGTTTTTGCAGCCAAAGAAATAAGAAAAGAGGTTTTTGTTTTTTTTTCTATTTAAGCCGTCTGGGTCGTCCTGACCTAACGGACAAGAACAGCACGACTCTGCTGTCTGACTTCAACTAACAGCACTTTGTCATGGTCTGCGTCTCCATATCGTTTCTCACCAGCGTTCTGTGTGTGTGTTTCTGATTAAATATTAATGAATCATGCTGTGGTAATTCAGTGAATCGGTTGACCTGCAGGTTGCTGCGTCGCTGTTTGAGTCATCTAAAACATGACATGACCGCAGCTGGGGGCGTGACCTCTGGCCCCGACTGGAAAACGTCCTCGGACGCCGTGATTGGATCGTTTCCCGTCTGAAATGTTGCTGCTGCTGCTGCTGCTGCTGCTGCTGCTGCTGCTGCTGCTGCTGCTGCTGCTGCTGCTGCTGCTGCTGCTGCTGCAGCGGCGCGGTGATAATTGGAAAATATTTTATCGCTTCGTTTGCCCTTTGCGGCTCTTTAACATTGAATCATCTCGTAACAAGGTGACATTTTCTGGCCGTGAGCCACATAAATGTCACGTGTTTCGTGGTTTAAATCCGTAGGTAGAACAGGAATAAATTATTAAACATGCACAGAAAGGAAATCAGGGTTTCTGATTATAGTTTTATTTTATTTCGTTGTGACTTTTAGTTTGTCTAATTCAGTTAGTCTTAATTCGTTTTTAGAGTGTTTGCTGGTTTTTATTCGCTAAATATTTACACTTTTGCCATTTTTTTAAATTAGTTTTTAGATATATTGTTTTGATTTTGCTTCTTTTTTATTGTTATTAGTTAAATATTGTATAATTTTTGCTAGTTTTATTAGTTAAGTATTGTTTTTGCTAGTTTTTAGTAATTAGTCATAGTTTTAGTTTTTTCATACTTTGGTTAATTTTTCGGTTCAGAAAGGTCAAAGTATTGTGATTACATTGATTGGTTTGTAAATACTCAACAGAAGGTGCAATTTAAACAAAAATATTGAGTGTGGAGTTTTCTCCCGTTGTGTGGAGTCGGGAGAAACGGAGCGCCGTAGTTTTCTGATAGCTGACTTAAAAACTGTGGGGAGAAAAAGAATCTATTTCACATCGGTTCGAAAGGCAGATAAATAGATTCATACACATAAAAACAAAGGATAATATATCTATAATTTAAGAGTGTTTTAGTTATTTTGATAAAAGTGTGATATAGTTGAAGTTAGTTACAGTTTTCACCTTTAGTTTTAGTTAACTATAGAAACTTTACATTAGAAAAAAACTAATTTTTTCTGTCTTTTTCAGATTATCGTCCTGTGGAACTGCGACAAGCCGCTCCCGGCCAAACACCGCTGGCCCGCCACCTCCGTGCCCGTCATTGTGATCGAGGGAGAGAACAAGGTGAACACACACACTCTCACACACACAAAAACACACACCCCCTCACACACCCCCACACACACACACACCCACACACACACACACACACAGGTGCGATTGCTATCATTTCTACTTACATACTGTATTCCCAAACCTACAGTATCTTTATTCTCTCTGGGAGTTAATGAGTTTCGATTTGTGCCGCGTTGATCCCATTAAAGGACAGTTTTAGTTTTAATTCAACCTCAGTAATGAGAGTTTTACACTCTGGATGACTGGAGGCAAATCCCTCCTGTGGGTTGGATCCAAGGTTCAGAACCACGAAGCATTTATTTGGTTTTGATTTATTTTCCTTTGTTTCACATGTTTTACCTTAATTGTGATCTAAATTATAAGAATCAACTTTAGTTTGTTTTAGCTTCAACAAAACTGGTATTTGATTTTAAAAACTGAAAACTCATCTGTAGTTAAACAAAAATTATCTCCGTTTATCAAAATCCTACAAACTCAACAGAACATCAGTTTGACAAAATATTCTTATTACTAGTCACCTTAACATTATTTTTACTATTCAATAAGCTGATATTGATAATAATTATTTTTGTCATATTAGAAATTTATATTAAAAAAGTATTCAAAATGAAATTTTTCATTTTTAGATTAAAAAAAATAGTTTAAATAAGTAAAATAAAACTAAAATCTTGAAATAGAATTAAAATAAAAATGTTTTTCTTTTCCTTTTTTGGTTTTGATCCTTGATTATCAGAAAAAAATTCAGATTTTCCTTTCAAAACATTCTTGTTCTTGTTTAATAAACCTCTAATTTCTCTGGTTTTGTTAAATTTGTGCTTGGAATAAAAGCTGAATTGTTTTAAAGTTTTTTCTATATCTTCACCAGGATTTTCTGCAGAGTTTATGATTTAAGAAAACCTTAAACTCTGCAGAGTTTCATCAGTAAAACAGTCAGAGCGGCTGCAGTTCTTCTTCATTTTGCTTCTTAACTATAAAACATGTTTGTAGAGTGAGATTACCTGGAGAACATGTTTATCTTTCCCACCTTTTGTTTATAAACCTCTCATCTACTGAGGAATTGCTCAGTTTGTTGAATTATAGATGTCGATGCTTCAGACTCACCTGAGTGGAAGTGGTTTCCTCTCCGCTGTCAGTCAGCCGCCGGCGGCGGCCGGGTTTGTGGTTTTCCTTCCCCCCCCGTGACTCTGAGTGGTTTCTTCCAAGCTGTCAGTCATAACGGGAGGCCTCAGCGTCTGAAAAAGTGAGCAGAACGGGCCCAGCGTTCTGCCTGTGTGTGTGTGTGTGTGGGGGTGTGTGTGCCAGGCAGCCTGTGGTTTGTTGTGATTGTGGTGTTTCTGTGTTTACTGCGGCGAGCCAAGCTGTGTTCTTCACCCCACAGAGGGAGACGCAGGCAGGGCTTTATTTTCTCCCTCCCTTCTTTATCCTGCAACTTCCTTATTTCATCGTCTTCCTCATGGACGCATTCTTCATCGTTTATCATCATTTCTAATTTATCAGCAGAACAAAACGGTTGGTCTGGTCCAGATTAGACCGCCATGCTTTTATACCCAAAGTGACCAAGTTGCAGCAAACCGTTTCGCTGCAGCCGTTTCACCGAACAGGAAGGTAGTGGGGCGGTTTTAAATAATGCTGAACTAGATTAGGTTATCTTTCTGCTTTCTACTGGCCAGGAGACTCATTCCTTGTAGATGGAAGAATCCACATCCTCCAGTTAACAGAGGATGTCTGTTTCATTCATTTAGAGAAGATTAGACACTGCAAAAATGTAAAACCTTACCAATTATTTTTGGTCTAGTTTCTAGTGCAGATATCTCAATATACTTGAGGACAAAACTAACATAAAAGTGACGTTTTATCAGCGTACAGAGGCTGGTTTTAAGTCAATAATTCCTTAATATTCATTAAAAAGTTCTACTTACATTGGCAGATTATTTAACTTATAAGACTGTTTCCCCATGTTTTAAGTTAATTTATCTGCCAATGGAAGGAGTACATTTTCATCAATATTATTATTAACAATAATAATAATAATAATGGATTTTATTTGTCAGCGCCTTTCAAACACCCAAGGTCACTTTACAACATTAAAAACACAAATTAAACAGTAGAAAGTGGCTACAAACACACAAAATAACTAAAAAAGATTAAAGCTAACTTGAACAGATGAGTTTTTAGTTCTGCTTTGGACAGTTTATATTAACATATAAATGGCAGCCATTCATATGTTTGAAGGAATTTCAGCAGATAGATTTTTGTTGGTTGTCATTTTTGCACAAACCTGAAACTGTTTTACGAATACAGAACAGGGTGTAGTAGGGCTGAGGTGGAGGGATTTCTGTGGTTTGTGTCTTTTGTTATTGTTTTGTGATGTTTACATAAAAAAAACAATAAAAAGAGCTTGATTCAAAGCTACCAGAATTGCACAAAAATTTCAAAATTTGCACAGAAACATAACAATTAAACCTTACATAACCTCTTTAGACAGTTTATCGGCTAAATAGTGAGTTTCAGTTTAAATGTAACTTCCTGAAACCCTAATCAGCCAAATCCCCACTTGTTGCTAAGTGTCCGGTCGGCTGGTCCTCCCTGTCCTCCTCCGCTGAGGAGCCGGATCGCTGCAGGCGGATTCCCGCTGAGAAGACTCCCGTTCCTGGAGAGCAGCACCGGCCCCAGGCTAATCCATCTCACTTCTAACGTTACAAACACCAGCCTCTCATCCTGCCTTTGTCTCTCTCCCTTGTTTGTCTAGCTGTCACTCTCCTGTCTCCTCGTCTCTTGTTTTCTTCTTCTCTGTGTGGAAAAACAAGAGGGGAAGCGGGAGAAGGGATTGTTTGGTTTCCTCTCTTTGTGGCCACAGGATGAAGTGAGACTGAGGGCGAAGAGCTTCTCACGTTTCCTCTAAATTCAGATTTTCCCTCTTTGTCTTTCACTCACACGCTGGAAATACGAGCAACACTTGAAGTGATGAGTCTGGACGCTTACGTGAGAGCAAGCTGGAGTTAAATCAATGTTTTCCATAGACGCATCAACTCAATTTGAGGAAAAGAAATCCCTTTTCCTTCCTCGTACACTGCAAAAACACAAAATCTTACCAAGTAGTTTTTGTCTAGATTCTAGTGCAGATATGTTAGGACACTTGAAATAAGGCAAAACCAACCCAAAAATAACTTTCAACAAGAAATAGAAGCTTGTTTTAAGTCAATAATTCTTTAATATTGATGGAAAATTACCAGTTCCATCGGCAGATTATTTCACTTATAACAAGACATTTTCTCCATGTTTTTAGTTAAATAATCTACCAATGGAGCTGGTAGTTTTTCATCAATAATTATTGACTTAAAACAAGCTCTTATATCGTCCTGAGAAACTACTTGTAAATTAGTTTTTTCTTATTTCAAGTGTATTAAGATATTAGATATTAGTAGAAACTGGACCAAAAATACTTGGTAAGATCTTGTGTTTTTGCAGTGTATTAAAGGGATTGTCTGGCTGCATTAATTATTGACCTCAATGAGATGGTTCAACAGGCTTCAGGTAGGTTTCTGGTTGGTAGCAGAGCAGTTGAAGGCTTCCTGCTGGTGGCGCTGCAGCCGGCGTGTTGTTGCTGCGCCTCTCTTCCTGCAGCCGGCGTGTTGTTGCTGCGCCTCTCTTCCTGCAGCCGACGTGTTGTTGCTGCGCCTCTCTTCCTGCAGCCGACGTGTTGTTGCTGCGCCTCTCTTCCTGCAGCCGACGTGTTGTTNAGCCGACGTGTTACTGCGCCTCTCTTCCTGCAGCCGGCGTGTTGTTGCTGCGCCTCTCTTCCTGCAGCCGACGTGTTACTGCGCCTCTCTTCCTGCAGCCGACGTGTTGTTGCTGCGCCTCTCTTCCTGCAGCCGACGTGTTACTGCGCCTCTCTTCCTGCAGCCGGCGTGTTGTTGCTGCGCCTCTCTTCCTGCAGCCGACGTGTT
>CAEFZY010064295.1:0-21278 GCA_903066815.1 Brachyrhaphis roseni | reverse complement strand
GTGTGTAAATATTTAATTATGGCCCCCCCTAATTTTTTGTGGTTTTTTAAAATTTTTTTTGGTTGTTTTTTTTTTTTTTTTTTTTTTTTTTTTTTTTTTTTTTTTTTTAGGTTTCTTGTTTTAACTGCTTTTGGTTTTTGGAGGGGGAAGAGAGTTGTCTTCATATTCCAAGCTCTCAAAACACAGAGCTTCAGCTGCGCGCTTGCTTGGCGCAACCTCACAAGGAGAAACGGGAAGAAGGCGCTGCTTATTCTGATTTTTTTTTTTTTTGTCATCGTTTGGCTGGTTTTCTTCAAGACTTGTGCTGGAACTTGATAGTAGAGCTGCTACAGTGTGTGTGTGTCCTTGTGCGTGCTGCTGTTGGGAGCTTGCTCCATCATACCCAGAACAGTCCCATGCTACCTCGGTTGGTTCTTTTTGACATATTCAGCCTACCTTTCCTCCCATTGATGGGTGTGCTGGATGGCTGACTGTAAGCGCCCCTGGACTTGGCCTTTAAGCGCAAGGCAGCCGCTCAGCTCGCCGTCGCATCAGTTTTGAAAGCGTGCCTCCCCAGGCGTCTCCAACAGCAATAAAAGCGACAGTTTTCGGGAGATCCGGAGTGGATCCAAACGCCAGGCTGTTACAGTCCCCCGAGTTTTTCCTTGAGACATTCTCCACCGCGGGCAGCAAACACGGCAGACAAAAAGTTTCTCTCCGTTGACTGATAGATATGGCAATGGTAGCGTGGAGAGGCTCCCAGGACGATGTGGCTGACACCCAAGGCGCCCTTTCCTCGCAGACCCAAGGAGGACTATCCCTTCCCACCCCTCAGCCGGGCCAGCTGAACCTGACAGCCTCCCAGATCGCCCCACCGACCCCTCAGACTCCGGTGCAGGGACCCCCGAACAACGCGCAATCCACGCCGACGAACCAGACGTCGCAGCAGCAGTCGGAGAAGCAGCCGCAGCACATCGAGTGCGTGGTGTGCGGGGACAAATCTAGCGGCAAGCACTACGGCCAGTTCACCTGCGAGGGCTGTAAGAGCTTCTTCAAGCGGAGCGTACGGCGGAACCTCACTTACACATGCCGTGCCAACAGGAATTGTCCGATCGACCAGCACCACCGCAATCAGTGTCAGTACTGCCGCCTCAAAAAATGCCTTAAAGTCGGCATGAGACGGGAAGGTATTGGGATTTTTTGGTTTTCCTAATCCGTGTGTGTGCTTGTGCGTTTGCAGACCACCCGACACGAACGCTTAGGCTATTATGTCGTCCTCCATCGTCCTATTCTCCTATTCTTCCAACCCCCCCGACTGTTCCATGCAAGGGTGTGCGGCAGGAGCAGGCAATGGAGCCGCTCTCTGTGTTGTGCTGGAGACCAGGCTTTCTTTCCCCGCCTCACGTCCAGCTCCACGCAGAGCTGCATTTCAAACAATATAAAAATGGCCGTGGTTTTGTTTTTATTATTATTATTAGTATTATTATTATTATTATGAATATTATTGTTATTCAATTCGTGTGCAGACAGCACTATGAATAGATGTTACATTACATAGCCTCCTGCGCTGATATGGCGAATTATGGGATAGCGTGCTGTGGCTACATCTCTGTCGCCTTATTTTATTCCTGTCTGTGTCTAAAGCTGGACATTATCGTAAAATGTGCCCGCAAAACAAATGTGAGAAAAGCCCTGGGAAATATGTATAAGAAATAGCGAAAGCAGGCCTGCGTGTGTGTGTAAAATGGAGATGGATTGCTAAGTAGGTTAAGGGTTAAACATGCAAGGTCTGTCTTTGTGTTTCCTTCACAGCCAGCTAATGCTACTGTAGCTGATAGAAAAATGTGTGCAAAATGGCACATTTTATTATTCACAGCGTAATTTGTTTTATTACAGCCTTATGGTTGTGTGCGTTAAACCCAGTGAGTGTATGTATGTGTGTGTTGATGACAAGCTGTTTTTTTAAAATGTATTTTCTGTGCACTCTTAGTCCAAATTTCTGTATTTCTAAAAGGAAATCTCTGATTTAGTAGAATTCAGGCTTCAATATCTGTAGTTTCTCTTTTTACTGCAGCCGTGCAAAGGGGACGGGTGCCACCCACACAGCCACACCACGGTCAGTTCGCCTTGACAAATGGAGACCCACTCCACTGCCATTCCTACTTATCCGGATATATCTCTCTTCTGCTGAGAGCGGAGCCCTACCCGACGTCCCGCTACGGCAGCCAGTGCATGCAGCCCAATAACATCATGGGCATCGAGAACATTTGCGAGCTGGCGGCCAGGATGCTCTTCAGCGCAGTGGAGTGGGCCAGGAATATTCCCTTCTTCCCGGACCTGCAGATCACAGACCAGGTGGCTCTGCTGAGGTTGACGTGGAGTGAGTTATTCGTACTCAACGCCGCGCAGTGCTCCATGCCCCTGCATGTGGCTCCTCTCCTAGCGGCGGCTGGCCTCCACGCCTCCCCAATGTCGGCGGACAGAGTGGTGGCCTTTATGGACCACATTAGGATCTTCCAGGAGCAAGTGGAGAAGCTCAAAGCTTTGCACGTTGACTCTGCCGAATATAGCTGCTTAAAGGCAATTGTGCTCTTCACCACAGGTAAGAACAATAGACAGGCGCAAAGTTCACAGAGTACATTAATGTCACTAACCTGCACACACTGACATCAGCCAAAGCAACGCTGACCCAAATATGTATCTGCAACTGGTTTAAGGCTGTTGCATGTGTGACATCAGCTTAAAGCTTCAGAGCTGCACTCACTCAGCTGCTCTTTGGATGTACCTACCTATTGAAATAAATACATAATTAGAGAACCGATTTATAAGACACACTGAGGTGCAGTGACAAGGAAACAGTCTCCCTTTAACAAAACCCTTAACAGTTGCCATAAGCATCATAAAAATCTATAATACAATATCAAGTAACCTGAAGATTTTTTTTTCTCCAGCCATTTATCAATGTGTTATACCCCACGTCTTGTTTGTAGGAAATGACAGATATAAATGATGTCAGGCTCCAAAAGGAGAAAGGGGGGTGGGGGGAGAGCAGGCAAGGAAAGACAAGCCTTAACGTCCCATTTGCACAACGTATATGAGAGCAAAGCGAAGGTTTTCAGCGCTCTCATGTCATCGAGAGACACGTGAGACAAAAACGCGCAGAACTCTTAAGTAAACTGTAATCGCAAAAAAAAAAAAAAAAATCCATGCCTCTTTCATGCAGCAGAGTGTGATATTGAGCTGTGATTGATTTTTATTTATTTATTATTATTATTATTATTATTATTATTATTATTATTATTATTATTATTATTAATTATTATTATTATTAAGTATACGGTTGTGCGCATATTTTAACGGGTTTTTCGAGGCCCTTCTGGAGTCGCTCCAGGAGCGGGGTCATGACCCAAACTTCCTCCAGCTATTTTCTTACATTAGCCGCAGCTACAGACGAGACAATGCAAGAAAAACAGCAACATCTAAACGAGACCTTGCAAGCCACCAGCCTCTGTATTCCGTGGCTTGCTATTGTTTTGGCATTTAAAAGAAATATCACATTTTCAGCTCATTGAACTTTAGTATTAGGCTTTTATAGAGCTATCAAGCCATAATTTGTCTTCTCCGCATACCTGAGTCCCAACTGAACATGAGCTGTAAGCTGGAATGACACGCCTTTTTGCTTCCTCGGTGGTTTGCTTGTTGTCGTGCATAAACTTTACAAACTGAACCAATGCGCGTACAAGTGTTTTTTGGCACATTATCAGCTGCCGCCCACATGCAACAGCAGCGCAGATCCAGATTATGAGTCTCTGACTGTATAGTATGACGGCTGTTCCGTAGGCTATGAGCCCCCTCTTTTTTCTGCTTTTGCTTAAATCTCAGCTCACTAAAGGTCAGTAGGTCTCCGTGTCTTTCCCTACTCCAGCCCACCTCCCGCCCCCCCTTCTCTCTTTGCTCTGAGAAAGATGGGGCCATCAGAAAAGAAAAAAAAAACCCACTGCGTTCAACTACGAATATGTTTAATTATTTAGTTCGCATTTTAAATGGCTGCAGTCGGAGAAACAGAAAGCGATGAAAGGAGAAGGCAGAGATGGCTTTTTAATCATCTGCCTTTACGATGATGACGTGCTTTGTGTTACTTTATTTTTTTAAAAAAATAGAATAATATATAATCAGGCGGAGTTATTATCTACTGTACTTTGTAAAAAAAAAAATAAGTAAATAAGATTTGTGTTGTGAATATTTTAAATCCATATTTTGCATTTTCAAATATTTATTTTAAAGCTATTTATTATATCACCTCAGTGGTGACCAAGCTCCTGGTGAGAGGAACACTTTATTAATGATTATTTGCTTTCCACCCCCCACTCCCCGCCTCCCTCCCTCTCAGATGCTTGTGGCCTCTCAGATGTGGCCCATGTGGAAAGTTTGCAGGAGAAGTCCCAGTGCGCCCTGGAGGAATATGTCCGGAGCCAGTATCCCAACCAGCCAACACGGTTTGGGAAGTTGTTACTCCGCTTGCCTTCCCTCCGCACAGTCTCTTCCTCGGTCATAGAACAGTTATTTTTCGTCCGATTGGTAGGTAAAACCCCCATTGAAACTCTCATCAGGGATATGTTGCTGTCGGGGAGCAGTTTTAACTGGCCTTACATGTCAATTCAGTAAAAACCAGGAAAGAGACGAACTTGAACGAAGAAAAAAAAAATGTAGTGGGGCTCTGAAGGTGTGTGTGTGCGGGGGAGGGGGGGTTCATTGATTATAGCTGCTTTTGTGGAAGGATTTAAAAACGGCTGTTACACGGGGCTGGCTTTCATGAAGAAAGACATAAATGACTGTGAATTCAACCCCCACCCCTCTACTCTGAGAGAAAAAAGAAAAATTAAGACATCCAACTGAACTTTCAAAATACAAGCTCCCACAGTGTTCAGCGAGAACAACATGCTCCTATTCATTTTTTAATGAAAGAAGAAAATGAGGAAAAAAAGAAGGAATTTTTTTTTTTTTTTTTGATCCTTATGAAAAAAAATTAAGTATTAAGTGCATTTAAAATGGGAAAAAAAAAATTGGGTTAAAAAAAAAAAAAGAAAAAAGTTAAGAAAGGGGAAAAAAATCATTTTCTGAAATGACTTGTCCTGTGTCCATGTATAGCTGTGTTTTTGTACTTTCTTTGTTCCTCCTTTCTGGTTACAAACCGGCCTATGTGATTTCTGTAGTTCAGGTGATGTTATTTTTTAAGACAATGATTTATTTTAAAAATGGTGAAATAATGTAAAGAAATAAATAAAAAAACAACAAACAAACAAAAGGTTCTAAAGAGAATTAAAACCACAGCAATAGGAGAATAGGCTTAATGCTGCAAGCGCACTTATACACTTAGGAAGACCAATACCATGTGGGGCAAAACTAGGGAGGTGTTGAACTTTATGACCCATATTTTCATTATTTTGTGCTATTATGAAGTTACGGGAGCTGTTTTTTTTTCTTATTTCTTTTCTTACTAAAGAAATATTGAATCTGCTTGGATGATTCAATCAACCCCTCTCCCCCCACTGCCCATCTCATCCAGCTGCAAATATCAGGCATTACTTCTTCAAATTGGACACACCTAAAAGGAAACTTTTAACTTTTATTAAATTTGTTATATTTACAAGTCTCCAAGGCCTGCTGCTATAGAGGCAAACCAAGAGCACTGGCGAGCAACAGAAAGAATAACCCGGCTTGTTGTTGAAAAAGAAGTTGGAGAGGTCAAGGGGTCATAAAAGTTTTGAAGCAGGGCCAGAGCAGCGTTTAATAGCAGTATTATTAATCCCTGAAATGTCACCCTTTATTCACTTCAAGCATTAAGTGCCTGACAAGAGCATGATGTGATTTCTTATCAAAACCTTGTTAAAAGTAGGCCTACAGAAATTTTTTGTTTTGATTATTATTTTTTTGTTTGCTTTTCTTGTTCAGAGGATGGGAAGGGGGAACGGAAGAAAATTAGATTTCAGTCTAATTTCAGTCGAGTTTCACTTGCAAAACACTGATTTAGAGGCAGTATTCTTGTAAATATAGGTCAGTTCATTTCGACAAGTTTGTTCCTTTATACAAAGTATATGTGATTAAGAAAAAAAAATCTGTGGTTGCCATTTTTTTTTCTTTCTCGGTAATACAAACGTCTTCAGAATTGAGTGGCAGGTTTTAGCTGGTAGCACTGAAAGTTCTGTTTTTAATGTATATACATATTACTGCGAAAATGTTTTCTTTTTCATGTATATTTAGACTGTGAATGCATGGCCACAGGTCGCTAACCTATTTTACCTTTGATATATAAATGTAAATGTTTTCTCTATCTCTCTCTCTTATTCTCTCTCTTTCTTTTTTTGACTGTATAGATATAATCTGTGCATTCAGTACACACTAGCCCTTGTATTTAAAGAGACAGAAAAGAGGGGGAAAAAAAGGAAAAGGACGTTCATTATTAGGCTACAGACGCAAAACAGGGTGAGCAGATTTGTTTTGTTTTGTTTTACTTTTGTTTCTTTTCTCTTTTTTTTTCCTTTTGAAAAAAGAAAAAAGGAGCAAATATTTTAACTTTACTGTCATTGCTCCTTTGCTCTTTGACAGGTGCCGTGGTGTGCGTGTGTGCGGGTGTGTGTGCGCGTGTAGCTGTGTGTGCGTGTCTGGAAGCTGCGTTTTGTCCTTGTTTTGAAGCTTTTCTTTAACACACACACACACACACCCACGCACGCACCCACACACTCACATACACACACAGGGAGAAAAAGGAAAAAAAAAACCCAACATGTTGTGGTTGAACTGAAAGGGATTGAACACTGATGTTTGGCTGTTCGTGGCCACATATGGACCAGAGAATGATACATGATTGTAATTATGAACAGTTTAAACTGACCCACGTTTTTATATAAATATATAAAAATATATGACTGCAGGGTATTGATAACGTATAGATACTTTTTTTATGATTATCATTATTATTATTATTATTATTATTATTAATTGCAAGTGATATATGTGAGTGTGCGTGAAAGTTTATAGTTGAACACAATTCTTGTTTGTTTGTGTTAGCTTATTGTAAACAAGCATTCTGCTGTAAATTTGTTCTTGGTATTAAATTATAATTTATGAATTTGAAAACAGCTTTTCATGTTTTTTTTTCTTTCTTTCCTTATATATATATATATATATATATATATATGTGTGTGTGTGTGTGTGGGGGGGTGTGTGTTTGTGTGTGCGAATCTGCCTGCGCGTGCGTGATGCGTGTGTGGTCGCCGACGGGAAGGGGGTGTGGGGGGTGTACTGGAGTCAATTTGCTCTAGCAGGATGTTGCCCTTTTGCCCTGCGAAAGTGATTAATGAATTACAAAATAATTAATCAATCAGGCAAACGGCGGCCAGCTCGGCGCATCCACTTCTTTCCTTTAAGGCGATACAAAAATTGTGATCATTGCTTCTGTTTTGTTGGAATAAGCTAAGCATGCTTTGTTTGTGTTAAACTTTGGAAAAAGACAACATATCGTAGTAGCACGAGAGACCGCTCAAATACAGAAAATATACCAACTCTGCTTTCCCCAATGTTGTGCTTTATTTTATACACTCGCACCTCTCCGTGTGCACGTATAAATATTAACAGACTGAATTATACTGCAGCCAAGCGTCAAAATAAGGGAAGTCATATGAAAGAGGGAAAAAAATAATACGAAATGATATGAATTCCTATACTGAGCTTACTGCGTGTTGTTGCGTTATTGTAGTTTTATTTGTTCAGACGCCCTTTTTTTTTTTATTTGTGGAATATTGTGGTTTTCAGTTTCAGTTGCGCTCTAGGCACTCGTGTAACAGTGATGCTCTAACCCTTTGGCCTATCTGTAATTATCAGTGATATTGGCTGAGTTTGGGGAGTTAGGCCTGAAGTTGAATTAAAGAGGTTTAATCAGGATTGGTATTGAAGCCAAGCTGCTGCTGCTGTTGGTGTGTACAGGGTTTGTGCACGCGTGCGGCTTTGTTGGTGCTGATAATGAAGAAAACGATAATCACGATGCGCTGCTGATGGGCTTATTTTTGTTTATTTTTGCTCAGAGCCCTATTCATCCACACCCGCTGTTTTCTCTGTCCATTTCAACTCACATGTCGCTGGACAAGTGCGTTGCTAGACATACAGTCGGACTGGGGCACAAGACCCGTTCATAAGTCCAGACTCAAGTATATATTTTAACACGTTTTTTCCACCTAATTCAAATAACCTGGCTTTATTGGAACAAAAAATAGACCTCACATAAAAATACAAGGCAGCAAAACTTCGTTTTTTTAAAATATGCTTTTATACAAAATTTCTAGGTCACATTCTTCTTAAGTACAACATCATCTTTTCCCTCGAACTACGCTCTGACAAAGGGCAGAAACTTAACAGGTTAGCAAGACTTTTCAGGCAAAACTATCATATTAAACTTGTCAGTTTCCTCTCAAAAACATTATCTACCACAAAGCACTGTGGTAGGTGATGCTTGAGTAAAACACACAGAATATCTTTTTGATATGTTTACATTTACTTCCATCCAATAAAAACTTCAAATTTTATAAAATTGAATTTTCTGATTGTAGTTTTTTTCTACTTAGCACATAATTGACATCGCCAACGAGGTAATAGGACAGAACTCACGCAAAGGTGGGCATCACTTGGGGAAAATAGAAATTTCTGATTATTGTTTCTTCAACTTAGCTTTTATGGGTTAAACATAACTGGCTTCACTTGCAATTTTATCTGAACAGAGAGTACATTGGGCAGTTTTTGTTTTCCCATAACACATTTTTTAAAATGTTTTTCTTAAAATAAAATAACAAATTAATAAAGTGGAGATTTGGGCATTTTTATATTTGCTGGTTGCAAATTATTCTGTAATTTTTATTCATATTTTATCGGGGCGGTTTTCCTTCTGATGCACAGAGGGATCGCCGGGGACTGGTTGGGCACGTACCCTAAGAAAAACATGATTTGGCAACGCCTACGAGCTAATAGGGCAGAACTCATGCAAAGGTGGGCATCACACATCAATCAGACCCGTAATTGGGGGCCACAGCAGAAGAGAAAAAGTGAAGAAGCGTCCTGAGGAGATCCGGGTTCACTCTCAGATCAGACCAACAACTACAAAAAGGCTGCATAGTGCGTTGTGCTCTGTCTCGACTGATTTCGGCTGACAGACGCTGATTTTATTGTACGGGGCTCCATCATTTGTTCTTCTGCTCTCTTATTAGCGCAGAACCAAAAAACTAACGAGGTGTTACTCGCTGCAACGTCACTTTTATTTACATTCCCGGCTGACGTGAGAACTTGTGACACGCGAGCTGGTACAACCTAAAAGAGAGGGAAGGAAAAGCTGCTGCTTCTGCAGAGATGCTGCAGGGGTTTACACACCCAGGCTGAGAACTTATTTAGAGCTCACGGGCTATTAGCGGGGATATTTGTTTAATAAGATAAGGATATGGTTTGCAAGTCTCTTTCTCTCTTCCCCCCTCCCCCCCTCTCTCTGCCTCTCTCTTTCTCTCTGCTCATGCAGACACCCGAACAGTTAAGCGAGAAAACACACACGCATTATTCTCACCTTGGCACCATCACTATGACAAATTAGCCCATGCAACAAACGCTTTATTGCATATATAGTGTATTGTTTGAGGCAATAAATCCCGCAAGTCAAACGCTTTGCAAGTTGGGACACCTGCCCCTTCTGTTAATGTGCAGAATTTTAAATTATTAGCATTATTATTATTATCTGCGGTACTACTTGTCGTAGTAATAATATCACTACACCGCAAGTTTGCTCAAAGCGACAATAAATCATTGATTCTCCTTCTCTTTTCTTCATTCTAAGCTTTCCCTTCCGATCCGTCCCCTACCATTAAAATGAAACACCCCTCACTTCAGCTTTGCTCGCAGCGCTTCAGAAATGTAAGAAAATTGTGCCATCTACCCGCTGCCCCTGGAACTGTAGCTTATATCCCAAGACCTCGGAGACCTCAGCTCACTTCTAACGCAGATGGATGAAAAAAAAAAAAAAAGAAGAGAAAAAAAAAAAGGATGGTAGCGCCTCCTTGCACGCACGTCCACGAAAGCAGCTGCCGACTGCTATTAGGCTGTAACTTTACAAGTAATGTGTATTTTAAGCACCTGTCATCCACTCTGCATCCCACTGCGTCTGTCTGTCTCTCTGTGTGTGGATATGAATGGAGGAGGGAGCAGGAAATAGGCTGCAGAGGGGAACCCGTGTTCACATGAGGAGCAGGGCTTTGGGGAAATTCTAATAGTCTGTTCGGATGAATTTGTAATAAAAAATAAACTGTAGCCAGAAATAAATCTGCATTGTCGCATATTTAACGTGTCCCAAAGTTATAATTCCCCCCCCCCCCGGCCTCCCCCCAAAAACAATCAGTAGCATGATTTGATTTTTTAGTCCCTAAGCATTAGGCTGGTTTGGAAGTTAGGCTATATATTTATTTAAAAAAAAAAAAAACACGCACACAAACAAATAATCCTTTTTTTTCCCAATATTTCCGGATAAACGGTGATGGACGAACTTATCTGTTCAGTTGCTGTGGAATAGCAGCCTTTTGTTAAGTTTTTTATATGAGCTTAAAAAAAAACTTGGAAACGACATTCATTTGAAAATTAAAAGTAAAAAAAAAAAAAAAAGAAAAATCGAGTTTTAAGATTTATATGATAAGATAAAGAGAGTTTAAATTGACGAAGAGCAGAATTAGGAACCCTTGTGCAGTGTTCTTAATCTAACCAAACACGCTCACATGACGCAGGGGCGCAACCAAAACGCTTTACTAGGGGGCGACAAGATGGCCACCAATAACCAGAAACGATAGTAACAGAGTTTCAGATGTTTTATTATGAATTTTGCTGTTACAGAAGTTTAAAATGTGGGATTTTTCCCCCCCATACCTACCAAGTTACTAAAAGCCGTCTGATTTGACACCTCAGCCCACACACAAATTAAGATCAATGATTTTAAAATACAATTTCTTTCATAACTAGTACATGTACTGTAAATAATTTCTATTGTCTTGAAAATTAAAGACTGCATTCAATGGCTTGACTGTCGAAGCAACATACTGTCACTCTAAAGTTTAAGGCTTTCACAGTGAAACTGCCCTATTGTCAGCAATTCTGCACTGCATAATCTGTTAACATTTTACTGTAGATAGGGGTAGGGTTAGGGTAGGGTTTTATTTATACGGGATTTATTATGTATTTTAAATTCTGAGATGGTAATTTAAATTACAATGTTAATAGTTAACAGAAAAAAAAATATTTTGTCAGTACCTTATATTTGTAGATGTGGGTTGATGTTCTTAAATATATATTCAGTGAAATGTTTTTTACTGCAGCCATTTGTAATATTTTTACATTTCCAAAGCAGTTTTTGGTATAAAAGCATCAGACTGCACAACAGAACCTACAGTAATCATTTAAAACAGTAAACAGTCGCGTTTTTGTTTTATTTTGATAGTAGGTCTGATCTGTAAAATGTTTTATAATTGCTTGTTGTACAGTCATTATGCTGCATTTTAGTTAACAGTGACCTAATACTGTACAGGAGCTAAAGGATAATTGCTGACATTGTGTCACTTTTTCTTGATTAACAATTTATAATTTTCTTACAGAACACACAAAAAAAAATCTCACTTCTTTGGATCTACACAAAACATCATTTAAAAGTGTAGTACTGGTTGAGGTCGCGACAGAGTTGAAATTGAACACCAGGTATGAATAAATAAGGAATAAATTGGTAAATGAATAAATACAACCCATCAAAGTATGTATTTTCCTCTCGCAAATTTATCAAAAGTAGATATTCATTAAAAAATATATAGCACATACAAAATTGTCTGCACAGGTTGCGGATGAATGTCCAGGGTGATCACTGCGCCCTCTGCTTTTGGATTTACATGTCTGAACACTTGGCTTTCTAAGGACGTCTGTTTTCTGGAGGTTTAAGCTTTTTTTAAAAAAAAAAAAATTAGCTTAGAAAAACGTTAATAAAATAATTGTATACATGCTAAATGTCCCGTACATATTTACCCTAAACAAAGACGTCGAAAGTCAAGCTTGTTCAGCCCATTTGATCAACTTCAACCATTTTTATACATGTAGGCATAAAGAGATGATGTTCTTTCTGCATCCCCCTTTCGACCACCTCTCCTCGCTGTTTAGGCATTAAAATCGTGCATTTTGAGCGATTGTTGCTAAATGGGTGGCTGTTATAATCTAGGATAATAATAAAAATATATTTATAACTGAAAGGCTAAACTTTTGAGAGAGAAGCAGACAGAGTGGGTGGGAATCAAACTGCACACGAGGGCATTTTTTTTCTTTCTTTAATCGCTCCATGTGATTTGTCTTAATATCTACGATCACACACGGAGGGGAAGAAGGAGATGAGTGGTTAGAGAGACCGCAGACACTGTCCTGGATATTAAACCCCCACACCCCATCCGCCTCCCCTCCTCGAGGCTCCCAAAACCCTGACGCATTACTTCGTGTGTATTTATTTGGTATCGATTCTAATACCCTTTATTAAGATGAACCACATAGGCGTATTTAACCACACGAGTATTTAAAGGCGCGCCACTTTAAAGCCGTTTGGCGCGCCCTAAAAGGACAGGTGAGCACCTGTCCTTTTAGGGCTCCCTCCGTGTGTCAGTGTTAAGCTAAAGTGGCTGCCCATGTAAAATGACTTGCTTGTTTTTTAATGTCTCCCATAAATGATGATTATGGATGGAGATGGGGGTGATGATGTGTCATGATGTGAGGAAAACGATGGACATCAGCAAGGTCTGAGTTAAAATAACACATAAGGAAATATCTGTTTAATCAATTCTGCATTAATTAGACGGGCAGGCAGGGCAAATCTCCCCCTATGCGTCTTTGTGGTGATGAGGGAAGATGCCCGGTTTCCTCCCTTAAAACGCAGCACAGCGCGCGCGTTTGTGCGCGCGCGCGCGTGTGTGCGGGGTGGGTGGGTGGGTGGGGTAGGGTGTGGAGGTGGGAGGTACGTGCGTGCGGGTGTGTGTCTATGTGGGTGCGTTTGTCTCATTTTTTGCCGAAAGTTCCAAAAGGCTCACTTGGCAGCGCTCTCTCAAACTGTGAAATTAATTTGGCAAAACGCTGGTCGATGCTGCTGGTGATGGTGGTAGACTGAAGGTGCGTTAACAATAAAACTCACACCCTGCGCGTTATTTCTCCTCCATTCTTTATCATCGCCCTCATCTTCGTCGCCGTTCTCGCTGCTGCCATCATCTTCTTCATCATCATTTCCACCACACAATGATCCGCAGCCTACATATGCTCCCAAGTTTCCACAGGTAAAAAAAAAAAACAAACAACAAAACTTGACAAATCATGTTAATTGTGTTTCATCTTCACTAAGTTTTTGTTTCGGACATTTTGGAAATACTTTATAATACGAAAACACCTTCTGTTTCTCTACAGATGAACACAAATAAGGCCTGCGTTTTGTTAAACATCAATACTTGCTCTCATTTAACTGACCTTAATTTCTTTTCCCTAACAAATGTACAGTGACCATCAAGACACAGCTAGGTAATAAACATGGATTCCCACTATGGGACTTCAAAACTGAAAGTTTTTTCAACCCACATTAAAGAAACGAAAACAGCTTTTGATTTTGGTGCATTTGGATCAATGACATTAGAAGAGACACAAATGTTTTACAGAGCATGTTTGAAGAGGGAATTTGATGAAAAACTTACTTGCAAAATAAAGTAAAAACCAACAGCTTGCTTAAAATAACTTCGATTATTACTTAGTGCCTACTGTGATGTCACCAGAGGCATGTCAGCCTGACTGATGTATTTTGTGGGACAGGAATGTTTAATTTTGATTAAATAAGGTCTTTCAAAAAAAAAAAAAAAAAAAAAGCTTAACAAATCAACCGTGTTGCAGCAACTGTATGTAAAGTGAGTTTGGTTGGTTTAAAAAGTGTAGCTTTATTGTAGACGCTTACTAGAGTTTTTGTTCAATTTATTTTGAACAGAGTATAGCCTATATTTCCTGTCATGTTCGGCTCACTTAAACCAGACACCATAAAGACAATAAGTGTTTGAACAACTCCTCTCCTGCCGCAAACAGTCTGGAGTCTTTCACCTCCAATTCGCAGCTCTCTCAGACCTTTCTCATGTGAAGAACACGCCGAACAGATATGCTTTGCAGAACCCCCGCATCCCCGCTTGAGATTGCTACAGATATCCCACATCTGACATTTTCTGGTGTTTGATGAGTTTTTTTTGCTTTCGTGCAACAGTGTCTATGTCCAGGAGATGAGCGGAGATCAGCGGGGAGCTTGAAATCCACCCGGGAACATGCATCTACCAATGCGTACATGCTGTAAATGTGCAACTAGAACCCCGAACGCGACCTTCAAGAGAAATTAATTTTTATTTCACCCCCTCCTCAGTGACCCCGCAGCGTCCCGGGACCTCACTTTGGGAACCGGTGAAGCCTATATGTCGGACTGTGATCATGGGGTTGAATTAGATTACAGGGAAATTACCCTCCTCCCTGCCACCCTCTAGCCCCACACCCCACTCCGCTCCATCCTCTCTGACTGACCCCTGCAGGTCCCGGGACCCGCGGCTCCAGGGACTCAAGCCACCCCCTACCCCCCACACCCCGAACTAATGAACAGCCATAACACGTAAAAACTGGTGGCCGCCAAAAGACAGCGGCGTGCGGGCTGCTGTCAGAGCTGGCTGTGCGCACAGAAATCGCTCAACCCTGTGAGAGGACAAATCTTCACGGAGGGTCTCCGCAAAGAGAGAGAAAGAGAGACAGAGATAGGATGGGAGGGGGGTGGGGTGCAGAGATGTGGGGAGCGAAAAGGAAATCGATGTGGGGGGAGCTACCGCCTGTTGCAGCGAGATGGCGCTGTTCTGCATGTTTCACCGGAGCGGCGCTTTCACCGTTTCTTCCTTCTCAGTCGTCTCCATCTGGATTTCCGCTTCTTCTTTTTTCTTTTTCTCTTTTTCAAACTAAATGTTTTCAATTTGAGTTTTTCTTTTAATTAATACATTACTGGGAGATAGTTTGATTTTGGAATTCTAGACACTTTAATAGGTTTTTAAAGCATACAAGAAAAAAACCCAACAACCTGGAATTTAAACATCGACCATGAAGGGAAAGGTGCAAATATTTGTTTGGCTCTAAAAGATAAAAGGAGCGCAATTATCTTCAGATATTTCGTTTTGTTTCGTTTTTTAATTCCTTTCTTTCTTTCATTTTTTCTTTCTTTCTTCTTTTCTTTCCTTTTTTCTTCCTTCTTCTTTATTTTTTCTTTTCTTTCTCTGTTTCTTTTTTCTTTTCTTTCTTTAGGTCTTTCTTTCAAAATAGTTGTTTATTGAGCTTAATTGCGACTTTAAGGTAGCCTTTAGATAAAAAGAAAGAAAAAAATTTTTTTACTTCAAATTTATCTTTTGAACTTCGATCATGAAATCCTAAATGGTCATTACTGTAGTAATTCTCCCGCTGGACTTCCGCAGTGTACTGGCAAGCATTTAAAGAAACCAACAGAATTAAATATGATCCAATAAGTATACTTCACCTCTAAATGTGACATTAGTTTTCTTGTAAATATGTAAATATTGGTTTCATCCCACTAGCATCTATATTTTCTTCTCTTTACTTATATTAAAATTGTTCCTACACTGGATTTTTTAAAAACTCTTTCTGTACTTAACATAAAATAAGCATATTTGGTCTAAACAATAAACTGAAAATAAATAAACAACCGATTGCAAGATTACAACTCCTATCATAAAAATAAATAATGAAGAAGGTAAATTTGATTCGATTTGAAATCAAATCGAATTTGAGGTACGTTGAAAAATGTGTTTCTGCACCAAAATTGCACATATTTTAAACGAAAAGGCGCACTAAAATCAAATTACCTCCAAATGACTTCGAATTTGTTTGCCATGTATGTTTTTATGGGCGGTTTGAAAGAAGAAGCAGTTGAATGGAGACAGTTTATGACGCACAATGTTGTGGATTCAGCGATCAAACTCCCTGCAGCCTTGGTCAGTCCTCTGAACTTTACCACTATATGTAAACAAGTTGTCAGAGAATAATCCCCCCCCCCCCCCGCCAACCCCACTTTTTTTTCTCTCTTTTTATTGGAATGGAAATTCAATTTTCCAAGATCAGATTAGACGACTTTTATTTTTTTTTCCTACTTCTCCTCTCCTCTCTCCCGGTTCCTTGTCATCGCTGGGGCTGGACTTTGGTGGACAATAATGCGGCAATTGTCGATGCTTTGTGACCCATAAAATTTGAGGGTGGCTATTCTGGCTTTGGTATGTAATTATGCAAAACACTTTGCATAAAGACTTGCCATCCGATCTAATGATAGAGTCTGCGGTCTCATTTTTTTTGCAGCGAGGGGAGGCACCGTGCAAGCAAAAGCCCCTGCAACTCTGAGCAGATCGGCGGAAAAAAAAAAAAAAAGCAGCTACAATCAAAAAGAGAAGTGCACGTATAAGAACAGGTGCCATTATGCAGGTAATTTTGTTATGATGTATGATGAAGTGCATTTAAATCTGACCGCTGCTTGCCCAGATCATGCATTAAGACATATTTGCAGAACAATTTTAGATGTTGTCCCTTCAATGAACAACATTTTGTGTAAGGCTTCAAAGTTTTTTTTTTCTTTTTTTTTTCTTTTTTTATGTAATAAGAATTTTGATTTGGCTTAATTTTTTTAAGGTAAAAGAAAGGCTGTTTCTGCAAATTCGAAAGAAAAATAAATGAATTGTAATCAGACAATTTGTACATGTATGAACACGTATTTCACTAAAACCTTGTTTGATTCCGTAAACATGCAAATAAATAAATAAAATAAATAAATAAAAATAATGAATAAATCTCCATATGTGTCCTATTTGCTGTTGTTTAGTACACATTTTCTTGATTAATAAAATGCAATACGTATCTCGCTTTTGTGGTGTGCAATGCATTGGATTTTTTATGTTTTTTTTTTTTAACCTTTCTGTGTGTGTATGCACATAATAAACACTTGTGCTGCCTGACAGAGGTGCGAATCTGAGAGCTTTTCCACCAAATGAAGTGCCAGCAGAAAGAGAAATAAAGAGATCTGCAGCTGTCAGGGGTCAGGCAGGGAGAGATTGCTTCTAGAGATCTTTTGAAAAAAATCACACGTTTGAAGGCTTAGAGCTTTGCTGTCTCCGCATTTCAAGCTCAGATCAGTGGAATCAGGGGAGGGAAAAAAAAGAGGAAGAACATGGGTTGGAGAATTCTGATGTTGGGATGGACACGGGAAGAGTGCTGCTTGGAGGTCTGTTTTATGTACCTGATCCTTTAGTGAGGGGAAAAGAAAAAGACAAGCCGAGTGTTTTGTTCTGTGTGTTGGAACAACAGTGTCTCTAATGTTCGGGTGTGTAAAAAAGAATTGTGTGTGCAGAAATCTGCTCTGCTGCCGCCTCAAATTTGAAGCGAGTCTCGACAGAAGATCGAAAAGAAGCAACTCTGGACCCTTAAGTGTTTCTCAATTTCTGTTTTGGCGTTATAGAATAATAATAATAACCAAAAAAAAAATGATAGTTTTTGTTCTATTGCCATTCTGAATTCGATCTAAGTAATAGAAATGCAAATAAATGACTTCAGAATTAGCTGAAATGCGGAACTCTGAATCCAACTTTATTTTGTTGAGATGAGCGACTTCTGGTCCTTTCGTGGTTCATGATCGAAACAGAGCCGCAGTTTGGTCGATAATACAAAGGGGGAACAGTTGGTGACGTTTTGACAAATCGATCGAACATTTAATGATGTATTTCAATATTCCAGACAATTTAATTAGCCTGTCTGACCATAAAACTTAAGGAAATATTGGTAAGTATCGGGAGTCATATAAAAACAACAGCAACAAAAAAACTCTTTTGTTGATATGTCCTGCTTTGAAGAAACTTCATGAAAAAAAATGCATGGTTGTAGGTGTAGTTTTTAAATGGAAGGGTGTCTCGATGTGAAGTCTGAAAATGATGATGTTTGGGAGTTTCTTTAGAAATGAGAAAGAAATCAAATCTTAAATGTATAAAAATGGATTTTTCATTCTGCTGGCGTGCAAAATAAAACTTCATCTTAGACAGTTGGTGTCTTGTCTTATTTTTTTTTTTTAAAAATGCAGCCAAGCACATTTGCGTGCAAAAGGGTAATGCAATTAAATATATAACATGAATTATAACAAATATTATGACAAATATCCTCATGGGATTTTTTTCCTCTGTATCCCTTTTTAAGAATGAACATCAGCTTGATTAACTTATTTAATCAACATTTTGATTCTCTCTTCTTAACTTTCTGCCAAGTTTTTATGATGTTCAGCATGCATACTAAATGTGTTAATCATTTTTAGTTAAATGACAACTTTGAATGCATAACAACCCATTTAATAATACATCTTTATGACAAGAAATAGTAGCTTCCAACTACTCTTTAGTTGGGAGCTAACTTTATAAGACAGTCGGTTTTTTTTTTTTACTCAGCTTTACTTCTTCTAACATATTTTTAATTGTAAAAGGTGTTTAAAGAAGACAAATTAGAAAGATAAACTGGAATAAAGTAAAAGACAGGAGGACCGTAGTTCACATAAGCACATTATGTCTGACTATTTGATTAATAATCTTCTCGAGATTAACAACAGAGAATAGGAAAAGCTTTTACTTTGAAAGTCCACAAATCTTTCATCACAAGTGACTTGTGGAGAAACATGCCTATCTTAATTTGAAGCCTAACTTCTTACTGTGTGTCTTCTTCATATGCTATGTGATTTTTTTTTTTTTTTTTTTTTTTTTTTTTGCTCCTTGTGGAGAAAGGAAAATATGCAAATCCCATCAGATTTATAACACTCAGCTCCTTTGAGCTGTTCATGTCCTTTTGCTGTGGTGTATTATTATTTTCAAGTGTTCTCAGCAGGACATAAAGAGATCCTAAGTTATTCTTGCACCTGACAAAAAATATATAAATATATATTCTTTTTTTCAGGAAAAGTGATAATGACATGATTTATTATCACCAAAATGGATGGTGGTGAAGCTTGTTTCTTCACATATGGAATTTAATATAAATTGACAGGCAATGAAGTAAAGAGTCTTTTATGTGACAGCTTTATGGGCTCATTAAATCCTCCACAGAACAGGTGATACAAACATTTCCATTCAAATGCACACAAAGAAGAACCGTAGACTTTATTCAGCTGAGGATGGAAATCAGAAACGCATCCTCTGTGAACTCTGAAGTCTGTTGTTTTTTGAGCTAAATAAAAGTTTGTCTTGCTGCTTAATTTCTCATTTGGCTCATTCCAAACTCTACCAATGGTTTTGCTGTCTCCTCTCAAAAACAGTTTAGTTTATCTATTTGTGCATATGTGTGTGTGTTTGTCTTATTTTCTTGAATTTTGCCCTGCATTTTGGATCCAGTGGTTTCACCAGAGAAGGAGAGAGGGAACGACACAGAGAGGGAGATATATATATATATAGAGAGAGAGAGAGAGACCCCTGATTGGCCTGGTGTTAAAGAGCTCTGATCTAGGCCATGACAGCTTAGTCCAATCAGCCTGCTCAACATGCTGGTTTGACTGTCACTTTCAATTTTCACATGACCCCGTGCTCCTAGAATGGGGGAGAAGTGGCAGAAAGTAGGACTGAAGGCTCATATTATCGGCCTGACAGCTTCACTCATCTGAAAGTAATGCAAAACGCAGTTCATATTTATTCTCTGACCTTATGTCCGAACAGGGAATCTACGGTAGCTACATTGTTAGGTTGCGCAGACAGAAAAAAGGCCAACTGGGTGGAATCCTTCTGCATAATTTGAGAAAAAAAAAAAAAGAAAAAATAAATTCATAAAGTGGAATAACATGAGTTCTACAAGAAGAAAAGTTTCAGGAAGTCTTATTTAGACAAGAACAATAAAGCAAAATTATGTTTTAATGTCATTTCACCTAAATCAGCATTTATCTTAGAAGGGATGATCATATTCTCTTCTACTGAGCTCCAGTTCTGCTTGTAGGTCATAAAAGAAGAAGAGTGCTATCAGTGCTGGTAGATGCGGTCATTATCAGACATGGTGCTAGACAGGAGGGAGGGGTTCATTGTTCGCTGTGAGCTGGTTGCCCACTGACTGAATAAGGTGTGTTCATTGTTCCTTCTCCGTGTGTTATAGCCACAGGCTTCGGCGCTTTTACACAGCTTCGCTGCAAATAGTCTGCTGGCTAGAAATGCACAGTGATTTATTTAAACGGAAGCAAATGAGAGAAGCTGGAAATCACCCCCTACCATGCGCAGCATTCATAATATTGTGTCACTTACCATAGGGCTGTGATGGTGTTTTGCTCCCTCGTCAAACTGAAGCCACCAAACATCTGCAACATCCCCTGTGAAAGTGCACACGTTGGCTTATTTCAGCATTTTGCATGTCGTCGTCGTCGTCGTACGGTTTGCTCTGCGGGAAACAGGAGAGAGTTGAGTAGTGGAGCCGTAAAGGTTGTTGTAGTTTCTGTATAATCCTCACTTCTTGTCCCCTGCCTGCCCTCCTAATCCCTTGGCATGTGTTGGTGACATCACATGGCTACTGGCTCCAAATTCCCCCTGCAACTGTCATTAACTCTGTGAACAAATGAATAATGACTGGGAGACTCGCTGGCTCCCACCACTGACCTTGGGTATTATTAGTGTGACCTCTCTTTGGCTTGACCAAAAAACCTTTTTGATATCATTGCTGGAAGTACACTAGGAATGATGGCCTGTCTGCCTGCAAGAGGGGGGGGGGAGTGGTGCAGCCAGCATCCACCACTGTCATGTAAACCTACACTTTCCACCCACTGCTGTTTCATGAATACTTAATTAGAGAACACAGCCTGAAATACCTGCCTTGCAAGTCGGCTGACCTCTCTTTTACCAACAATGCACAATATTTGGGTTTAGCCGGGTGACATGGTCAGATGACATGTTTTTTTGCGCTGCAAAGGGAGGGCCTTTAGGGAGTCCTACTGCAGTTAGCTGTGTGATATCATCTGTGCAGACAGAGGAGTCAGTCAGGTGTGGCTGTGGGAGGAAGCATCTCCATATGTCAAAGAGTTGCTTCTCACAGGAACAGGCTGGGAATCACACACTGATAGTGAGCCCAACCTGCACAAAGATCAATGAGATTTATTATCAGATGGAAACTAACTCAGTGAACTTTATGTATATATATATATATATATA
>CAEFZY010064289.1:0-10143 GCA_903066815.1 Brachyrhaphis roseni | reverse complement strand
GACTAGAGATTTTTACACACACTTTCTAATATATATATATATATATATATATATATATATATATATATATATATATATAGTGAAACAATATTGATTGGTTATTTACAGTGATTTGCTTCGATGCTTCGACAGAGGGACCATCTGTTTTCTAGCTGAGTCCTGATGTTTTCAGTGCGTAAAATCAATGGGAAACTCACTCTGTCTTTTCTTTAAACAATTTACTCTCTTTCTCTATTGCTTAGTACCGTTTGGTGCATCTCCCCATGTTACATGTGAGATGTGATAGAAAGAAGGCTGAGGGAAAGGGGCCTGGAGCTTGAACTCTGGATGCTTAGTTTTCAGGCAAGGCGCACATTAGTTTCCGATGCCAGTAGGAAAGTAGGACAGTGGGCCACTGGTTCAGCGAGCACTTCTTTTTTTATTCTGTTTGTTTCTCGATCTGACTGCACAACCCACCTGAAGAGTTTAACCGCAAGTGAATTGCGGCTTTCATTCAAATATGTGTGTTTTCCAGTACTTAATTTGAGACAGAATTGATGTGCATTCTCAACCCGTTTTGTGAATAAAGCGATGGCTTTACTGTAGCTGCATTCAAACTAGGGATGTTATTGATAAAGTCCCAAGAAAATTTCTCGTGCTACTTTTGTGAACGTCTTGTTACTAATTTTGACTCTGGCATTTTCTTAATTTGCCCAAACCTGGCAAACAACAATACACAGGAAAAACAATGGAACCCCCTGTTTGGAAAAAAATATATATATTTAGCATGAAAAAAAGTGTTGATTTCTTAAACGGCTTGCCATGAGAAAGAACGTTCCCAAATGGTATTTTATTGGTTCTTCAAACTTCCTCTGGGCAAAATGTTGGAGATTATTTTCTTTGCGACCCCCTGGCTCCTTCTCTCTGACCCTTGCGGGTCACCGGACCCCAGTTGGGAACCGCTGACTTAAAACACATGGCTTGAACGAATGAGTGAATTCTTGGGGAGTTAGAAAGGTAGAGGCAGACGGACATTACGGGGAATAACAGAAATAAAGTGTTCTCGGTTCGCGCTGCTTCGGATCGTGCTTCATGTATTTGAACTATTTCGTTATAACAGTCTATTCCCTGCGTGACCTATGCCATAAATTGCACCCGACTGACCAGGTTGAGGGTGTTGTCAAGATTTTTAATACAAGCTGATGATTTATGGGCCTCTGCTGGAACTTGTTTCTGGTGCATCATGAGCACAACAAGGTCGAGGGAAACGGGAGGAATCGACCGGGGAGCGTTTACCAGGGAGCGAAGCGCGTCTCCTCCGGGTCGTCGGGGCACCCGGCTGACACTCGCTAGGAAATAATTAATGTTTTCCTTTCCGTGCTGTTTCTTGTGTATAACCAGTTAAATGAAATGCAATAATAGAAGCTGGGGTCTTTCATCCTGCAGATGTAGTTTACTGTCTGTAATGCAATTATGACGCAATTACACGAAGAGGTTTCGGTAAACGTGATTGCATAGGAAAAAAAAAAAGATAATCTAAAAAAAAATCCAAATAATTGGTGCTTTGCTTATAATGTGCTATTTCTCTTTCAATTTGTCTACGCATTGTGCTGAGTGATGGGACGTGAAGCTGATTCATTTTCAAATTAAGGAATCATCTTTTATGGTACTTTTTTTCCTGCTTGTCTCGTTTTATTCCCTCTCTCTCTCTCTCTTTTTTTTATTGGTTTTAATTAGATTACAAATCCATGCCGTTCTTGCTTTGATCAAAGTGCGACGTGGCTTGTTGCGGTGCCCATTAGGGTCAGCGTATTCCTCGGTGGGGAATAGCTGCATGCATGAGGCCTTGGCTTGTTGAACCTTCAGCTGCTGGAAAGCTGAGGAGACAAATTGCTTCGATGACAGTCCACTGTGGTTGCAGAGGCAGTTTGCTTACCATTTGGTGTAAATTACCTGTGATGGGAGGAGGAAGGAAGCAAAAACAAAATGTATTAACCAGAACTTAATAATACCCAGGACACTTTGGTACTGTTCCACTTAATGCCCCGCTGCTTTATATTAAAGCCACAAATGCTTGAATTGCGGAGAGTTCTGCGTTTATGTTCATATTTGAGATTGAAAAAAAAAAAAAAACATACTCCAAGTGTATGCGTGTGACCAATGCGAATTTTAAACTCGGCTCCCAACATTTTATGTCTAAACAAAGACAGACGGACCTTACAGTCGCCGCTCAGGATTTCCCCGCTCTGTGCCTTTTTTCCCCCTTCTATTTATGGCTGTTTATTTCGTGCCATGATTACGCACAAGCAGGCCCTTTGTGGCGCACGTTCATGTTTTTATGTGGGTGAGATCACACCTCCACAGGAGTTTTCTTGTGCCTGTTTTCAATTGGCACATTTCTCATCGAACAGTTCTCACATGATTTATTTCTCTCCTCTCTCTCCCCCCTCGCTCTGACAAGGGATACCCGCCCTGACCTGACCGTCGTCATCGTTCCGATGTAAAATAATAATAATAAAAAAAAAGATTGAGTTTAACATTAAAATTAATATAAAATACAGAAACTTGATGCAACTTAATTAAAGCAATATTTTAAAGGTATACATTTTGTTACCTATCTATAAAGCAGACCTAAAAGTTACGTAGTAAAACTTATAGTCACTAATACAAAAAGAAATAAAAGATGCAATTTAGTTCCAATAGATCATTTGAGGCGTCTCGCTGCTCTCTAAGAACAATTAACCTTCGCAATAAAGAGAGTAAGTGGGGGCCATTTGTCCGGCGTGCTCGCGGTGCCATAAGGCCTCCATGCTTATAAACGCAGGATCAGGCTGTGTGGGCCCTCAGCGGGGCTCACACGGGAAGCTGCTGTGTCAAACTTTTCTCTGGGATCTCCTCTACATGACATTCAGAGGCAAATTACTGAACAAATGTATTTAGGGTCTCCGTTGGAGTAACAAAGGGAAGTATTAGTGACTGTGGTGGCTATTACACAGGCTATTCAAGGGCTGAGTGGAATTGGGCTAAAGAGGCGTGAAAGTGAATTTGCAAAATAAAAGCAATGTCATTCAGCCACTTAAAGTGATCTATCTATCTATCTATCTATCTATCTATCTATCTATCTGCAACTTACTGTACTTTAAAATATATTTTTTTGATTATCGTCCATGCTGTTTGTAACAGTTTGATTTAAAGAAATTACAAAAAGAGATGATATACAACAACTGTGCCAGTCTGTCACCCTCGTCAGTGTCCCTTTATACTGAACTCGGCAGGGGATTCAAGCCAGTCATCGGGTCATATGCTATAGACTGACGCCATGTTGAACAGATGTACTTTGACTTAGATTCAGATTGGTGTATGGAGCGTTCTGGGGGGAAAATGGAGGAGTGAATGACGACATTTTGAGGAGCTGGGGCGGGGTGCTGTGGGAGAAGCGCGCTGGTGATGGTGGCTGGGTTTGAGGGGCGGATTTGGGTCATAGGCCCGGAGATCTGCAGCAGAGTTGACAGTCTGTTCAGATCGAGCAGGCATGTAACAAGCGCTCACGCTCACCTACCAATGGTTCATGAATTAAATGGCGACATCGCCACACTGGAATTTCATATGCAGTTAATCTGCTGCCATTTTCGGCTGTCGGTTCACCTGGTAAAGGATGGTATAGGAAAACTAGTGAGAGTAGGACAGTGAGAAAGAAAATGAAGTACTCTTTTAGAAGACTCTGCATCAGTAAATTTTGTTTAAGTATCAAACTTTTAAAAAATTGTTTTAAATAGTCCTTTTAAGAAGATCCCACTGAGTGACCAGTTTTCTCCAATGTCGTGTAGCATGATGGTTTTGTTACACACTGCCCGGTAACTGGCTGAAAGAAGGCTCAGCTGCTCTTTGTTTACTTAAAAGTGTGAAAAAAATAGTGTTTTGGGGGACATTTCAGACTGTGATAGTCACAGGCTGTCACTCATATTACAGTAACACTTCTTCAAAGACAGTAGGTCTCTTAAGCAGTGACAGACAAGTTACACACCACTTTATAAAGCCCAACAAACTTATCACTTAATATCACCTTGTTACACTTGTGTTTCCTTGTAAGGTGCAGAACTGAAAAAAGTAGTATTATACACTATATACACTTCTTGATTTATATGATGGGTTTTTTACTCAAGTTTGTCTATTAAAATAATAAAAAAACAATAAATACATTCTTAAGATTACATTGTTAAAATTGTAATGTGATTTTATTTTAGCAGTTGCCTGAGTTATTGCTTGTCCGTGTAAGATAAAATATAGTAAATATCTTACATTTATCTTTTAAATCTATGCATAAAAACTGTGAAACTGGCATTGTTACTCAGAGTAATCATCCTGTCAGAATCTCATAAAATCTCATGGCTATCATAAAGCAGTTGCTTATTACATTTCAGAATCTTAAAAGTAAACAGTAGCTCTCTTTAGGTAATGATCTGATCTTACTCCCAATAATACATCTGATTGCAGCATATTTAAATATTGTGCGTGTATTTCCATTAATTATGTGACCTTGTCATTTATGAGGCAGGCATATTTCATCCACACGACGGTGACAAGTTACTGTGTCATCAGTCTTACTTAACTAGATGTAGGTTAGAGAAAGAAGTCAAATGAATGTGACCAGTGTTTCCAGATTTTGTCACCTTTGTCACTATATATCAGTATTAATTTACAAACTATTCTTAGTAGTTTTAAGTGGTATGAGTGGCTTCCCAAACAGAATTTCCATTTGAAGCACTCAAAATTTCAGAGTATGTATACAGTTTTTACGGACGAATCATTTGTGTGACATTTGTTTGGGAAGTCTATCCTGGCATTCAACAGAGGGGCCTTGTGGGATGGCAGGTCTTTGACACCCACTGTTGAGAGCAAGCATGGGAGGGGGAATATCTCTGAGCCTGCCCACCATGCACGCACACAGTCTCTGTCTCTCTCTCACACACACGCACACACGCAAACACTGCTGCTGTCTGCAGGCGGCCAAGCAGAACGACAGAGACAGAAAGGAAGAGACACAGACGGAGGGAGTGAAAGAGAGCCAGGGAGAGATTTTGCGCTTGCAGGGAGTGCAAGATGGGTGGTACGTCTAAACAGAAGGAGTGTGTTTATTGGTGGGGATACGTAGATAGGGGAGTGTTTTTATGTGTGTGCATTGCTGGGGGTGCAGTGTGTCTGGGTGTCAAGTGCGGAGGATTAAAAAAAGATGTAACGTGATAACTGCATAGAGGGAAGGATATACTATTTTAGCATTTATAAATGAAAAAGAAGGTTGGATAATACCAGAGTGACTTTTGTTTTCATTGCAACTGTAGATAATCCACGCACAATTGGTTAGAGAAAACAAACACTTTTAGACTTACACTCCCTCATCTGTGTTTACAATTTAGTGTGTGGGAAAATAATTAAGTTAGTTGACTTATTGTACACTTTAGCTGTTTATGGTTTTAGTTGAAAAATCAGCTTATATTTAAGGTTCCTCTGCAAGTACAGATGAAAGGAAGCTACTATAGGCAAGGGCCTTCTCCGAGGTTCTCACCGAAATATATAAACGACTTTCAAAATGTTGGTGAAATGTTCAGCGTAATATTAATGGCCATCAGAGTTGATGTTTTATAGCCCCTGTCTGCACCGGATGCCCATAAAGCGCAGCTGAGATTACCATGTGTCAAACTGTCCAGATTATTACTGAGTTAGTACCTGCTGAGATTTCCACCCACAGCAAACCCACACCCCATGACCTCCACCCACAGGCCAAGAACTGATCCCCTCATGGAATATTTTTAGGCGGACCTCACATCCCTCGGCAAGTCTTGGTCTTTAACAATAGTCATAAAACAATCAATCTCCTGGGGTCCTTCTAATTTCAGCAGTGCATAAAAATACCATAGAAAGGTGGTGCTTAGTTTGTAAAAAAAAAAAAAAGATTGTGCAGCTTACCTCTGCTTATTGGCAGATATAAGAAAAGATAACTTTTCCATCATATTTATATTGGAGTTTTCAAATTGCTTCCTGTTTCCTTTTCCATTTTGATTTATTGACATGCTTCTCTGGCCCCATTGGAGACAAGCCTCCCCACACCATGATATTGCTTTCACCATGTTTCATCATGAAGATTGTATGTTGAGGTGATGTGCTTTCGAAATTGTTTTTCAACCTAGCCCTGGTTGAAATTTATCATTTCCGCAGTGTCTTAAATGTCTGTTGCATTCATTGGTTTCCTGATGCCACTTGTTCAGTAATGTCTCATGGCAAACCTCTGTTTTAATGCTAAAGCTGAAGTACACACAGGTAGAATCTATTTACTAATTTGGTGACTTCTAAAGAAAATTGGTTGCAGTAGTTTGTGTTAATAGGTATCACATTTAAGGGACTGAATATTTTTCATAATATACCTTTTTGAATGAATACCAGGTTTCCCTTTGCTTCTACTTGACAATTGTGTTCTACTATGGGTTAGTGTATAGCACGGGTTTGTGGTTGTAATATGACAAAATGTTGAGGGGTATGGATTATTTTTCTAGACACTGAATACTGTTGAAACTCGCAAGTGGAGAATGTCCAAAGCATAACCGCAGCACATAAGCTATGTTAGGGATGTTTGCTGGACTTCTCTTTAGCACCACTGCCAGTCTGCAGATAAAGGTTTTGCATGTTGGACCCGCACTACCGAGAATGGACACATGACAACTATTAGGCTGTGTGACACAGAGTCGAAGGGTGGAGCTCAAAAGAGTAGATTTCTCCTTCCAGCAACTTTTCAAGCTCAGTTCCTCCTACTGTTTCTTTACGAGCCTCGGACTCTCGTAACAAATTTCTGCCAACGGAGCAGAAAGAGATCTTTGATATTTTTATTTAAAAAGGGCCCATTACATCTGTGTGGAGAGTGGACACAGCTGTAAAACACTGAGGCTTGAGGGGAATTATCTGGTTTCAGCCTCTACTGGTCTTGTTAAATGTAAGAAAAGCGAAATGAAGGAAATAGAATGCAGAAAAGGTAGACTTTTTTGTTGAATTGAACCATAGCTGGGTGATTAATAACTCAACATTTTGAGGAAACCAGCTTAGCTCCAGGCCTAATTCCTTTTAAGAAAAGAGAAGCAACTTTTGTGGATTTTTAAATGGAGATCCTGAATCAGCTTGTGTGTGAAGGTTGTTACTTTTTTAAATAAAGAGCTTTGGTATCAACTGATATGATGGGCTTAAATGTCTGGGAAAATTCACAGCAATTTCTGTTTGAGAGAAAAGGTGCTCAAATGGTCAATATTTTTCTTTGTGAGGTGAACTGTGTGAAAGCGGTCCTGTTCATATTGAGTTTTGCTTTTGCAGAAGGAGGCTGATACACTTGCCATGCTTCTTATCCTCTGTGTCAAAAACACTTTCCAGCTGCACTCAAAAGACCTTCAGGGAAGAAGAACTCTTTCCTATTCAGAAAAAAAATTCATCAGTTTTCTTCTGGATTTTCTGAGTAACAGCAACAAGTTTAACCAGACCCATGTTTCATTATCAACAGTTCAGTAGATTCCCCCGAACTTCCTAAACACACTCTTCTGCTCAGCTCACCCCAGGCAAATCCAACACATTTCAGTGGCAGCAGGACCAATCACATGCAACCTTTGTGAAGATATTTACATAATCCCCATGGTTCCACCACAACCTTCCTCAGAAGCTGCCCGCTGCGAAGAGCATTTATTTAACCTCAGCCAGGGTTGATGTGAAGTCTAAGTGACATTGTAACTTTATAGGCTTAAATATGTGTTTTGCTTACAGGACAATATAAAGAATGTCCAAGCACTTGTACATTCTTTATATGTATATGTGTGTTTATATAAAGACGTATGTGTGAAAGAGATAACCCCCTGTTTTTTTTTAGTTGCAGATGGAGGTCAGATTGATGCATTACTATTAGTTTTATAGAATCAGAACTGTTAAAAGATTGTCTATCAGCTACTGATTAAGAAGATTTCCATTGCATTGCATTGCAGTATTTCTACCCCTTGAACTTGATCAAATTTGGTCAAGCTAAACAGTGAAACAAGGAAACTGGTTAGAGTTGATAGAAAATAGATCAAACTAAGCACAGAGCAGTTTCTAAAGAAACTGGAGTGGAGGTTCACCTTTCAGCCAGATAACAGCCCAACCATACAACCAGAGCTACAATGGAATGATTTAGGGAAATGTATATATACATAGAAGTAAGAATGACCTAGTCAAAATCATATCCAACCTAAGACTTGAAAGCCAATGTGCAAATATGCTCTTCAGGATAACTAACTGAGATATAACCTTTGCACATTGTGAAGCAGAATGAGGAAAAGTGCATTCAGTGTGCAAAGCCGATAGAGAGATACCTCAAAAGACAGGAAGCTGTAATTGCAGGAAAAGGTGGTTCTAAAGTATTAACTCAGGAGTACAGTGTACAAATGCATGCCACAATTTTTTGTTTGCAATTATTTTGGAAAACCACTCATAATTCATAATTTTTTGTTTTCTCAGTGTATTGTTGTATTGGTTGAACATGGTCCTTGTTAGCTCCTTTTTTTATTCAGATAATGTGAACCACATTGAGCTAGATGAAAGTGCTGAGCTATATTGATTTACCCCCTCCCTTTGTGCCAAGTCAGACTATAAACAGCTTCTCTTTCCCCTTTCACACTCGATGGGAGTCCCTCTTGACCTCTCATTTCCATCTCGAACACACGTCTAACTCAAACGAATAATGACAGTTGCTTAATTGCGCAACCACACAAATGTATGCACAAATTATCTCCAAACATTACACATTTATTCAGACCCTCTAAAAATCTTCACCCTTGCAACCTCTTGTTAGGATCAGAGCACAAATCACCAGTCATTCACAGCTCAGCTAATGAATCAATCAGCTGGCTCTGTTCTTTTTATTTCTGTCAGACCCAATCGATCTTCCTCCCTGTCTTGCCAGAGCAGCAGGGAAGCTCGAGGATTGAGGGAAGAGGAAGGGGTTTGAAACATCTAGGCAGTCCAAAGAGCCCCTTATTTTCTATCTGCCTTGGTTTGACAGAAATGTGGCATTTTGAATTTATGTGGCAGAATGCATGAAACGGTGCAAACAGAGATCCGAAAAGACATCTTTTAAGGTTTTCCTAACTCTTTAGCTAAAGTCACACGTTTCATAACTCTGCAGAATTGCATCAATATCTGATCACAAGATGCAAAGTTTCATCTATGTTTCATCTTTGCTATGATGCCTATGGTACTCCACCCTTCCACTGAGTTTATGGGTGAAAGAGTGAAGGGCGGGTTGATAGTCTAGAAAAAAATAAAGTCAAAAATAATTTTGAAGGCTGTGATTGTGAGATCTGTTTGAGGAAAGAAATTGCACTGCAGCAACTCTTGGCTTGGAAAACAAAGTTTCCTTCCTCACAATTGGACCAGAAATGTAAAATCTACTGTTCTTTACCAATGCCTTTTACTAACGCCTACCCACAGTCTTTAACTTGCACAACCTCTCTGCTCACAAATCATAGATGCAAGCTTTGATTCAATATAAACTGAACCAATTGGTGGCTTTTACAGCCGTCCATCCATTTTCTATTCCCCTTTAATCATTGCAGAGTTGCACCGAGCTAGGATGGCATACACCTTTCACAGGTCACCAGTCTATCACAGTAATAGACTGTGAGCTATAACAAGGGATAGGCAGATGAGGCAAAAAATTTGAATTGTACAAGTGAAAAGAGCAAACCCTCCTTTTTGCCATATAGTTCAATACTACTGTAGCTTTTGTTAAATGTTTGTGAAGGTTTGAACATTGTCGGATATTAGAATGACTTTGGCTACCATAACTTTGCATGTACGTATAGGATGTCAGTTTACTTTTTACTCAAATGGTAATAGATTTTCTTGGACTTAAAGTTAACCTCCACCCGCCCGAGCCCGGGCGATTTGCATAATTTTTTTTTATGACCGCACATAACTCAGCCAAAAACAATGCCAACATACCCATGCCATACCTCTTTAGAATCAGGACATCTAACAGAAAACGACTATCAACTCCATTTTAACTTCTCTATCCACCACAGATGCTCACAAGTAATAGTTTGTGATAAAAATTAAAAACATATATTTCTGCATCCTACCTTTAGAAGTCTTGATCGAAGC
>CAEFZY010064282.1:0-53892 GCA_903066815.1 Brachyrhaphis roseni | reverse complement strand
TCAAAAACGCGCCCAAAAAGGCGAAACCTGCAACTCATTAAGTCTGCAAGCGACTTTTTTGGCGACAGAAACTCAAAATAGTTCCTGTTTTTCCACCAACAAAATGCGCATCTCCCGCCATTGTTTACATTTCTGTCGCATAGAGACGTCGGTCAGTCGACAAGACGAGTAGAGGAAATACAATTAAATAACTAAAGAAGGTAGTAACGCAAAAATGATTTTGATAAGTAACTTTAATCTGATTACTGGATTTGAAATAGCAACGCGTTTGATTACTCGTTACTGAAAAAAGGCGGTCCGACGTCAGTAACGCGTTACAAAGTAACGCGTTACTGACAACACTGTAAACGTCGACACCAACCTCAATACATATGAACTGATCTGTAATTAAATCTAAGTCCTTAACAACCCACCGTTCCTCTGCTAGACACATTTGACTCTACTGCGCTACTTTTGTTTGGAGGACGTAGCATGCTAGCTAGCATGCAGATTTGGAAAGGCCGCTCCTGATTCTCTCTCGATGGTCAAAGAACCTTAGTGGTAATCTGTAGCATTACTTACTTGATGGGCTTTCAGTAAAAAGTGCTGTTTTACTTCAACCTCCAGGTTAAAATGTGTATAACTGGGTCACCTTATTTCTTGTATTTCAAAATAGTTTTTGTCACGTAAATAAATCCTGCCAAGGGTTTTGCCATTCTCTCTTTGCATGAGCCATTCCCCATAAACAGGGATGGATATGCGTTTGTTGCTTTCCTTTTAACACCTCTCTCTATTGAAGATGCCACAGCACAGCCAACAGCCTAACTCCGTCACTGTATGCACGCGGACTTTGCAGATGTTTCACACCAGATGCCCTCCCAGGTTACAGCCACCTGCTCTTCCACCTGAGCCACTGCCACACATGACCATGCAGGGACAATTTGTTTTAAACAACCTAAGAGAAAATGTGCGACCACGCAACAGGATGAAACACAGAAATAACATGTATATATTTACCCCTTCCAACCGTTGTGTGTTTGCCCCATGGTATCTTCCCTGTAGGATCTGCCCCAGTAGCTCAAGGCATCCTGATCAGATGCCTTAAGATGAATTCTCCAGCACAGAGTATCAACAGATCTACTCAGCCGTCCTGAAAAAGTTTATTTGACCCATTCATTTCTAGGGTCTCATTCCTGCAGTCATGATCTATGAATACAAGAGAAAATAAAAACGGAGAAAGACCAGCAATTCAGTTTGACCACCTTTTATCAACGACAAGCCAGCGCAGCACCAGTGTTGCAGAACGAACTCTGTGCCGCTCAGTTTAACTTTACTCTTTCTATAGCCAAAAAAAATTTTTAAAAATTCCTTGTTACTTATGGCTTCAGCTGGTGACATCCCTGATATGCTTGGGTGATTTTCCACAATTTGTGCGGGGAAACAAGTGTGAAATTGTTAAATTTTGCTCCTGTGATGCTGACAGACCAGGCAATAGCGTAATGAGAGCGGTCGAGTGACAGTTTTTCCTATCAAACACAGGCTTGCTTTACTCAGAAGCAGCATGTCTTCTCATTGCATCATGGTCTAATAAACATGCTGCTGGTGAAAAAAAAGAAATACTGCTATCACTGTTGTTTCATAATATCTTCCATGCACTCTGTGGGTGGGTATGGTAGATCTCCGATTCTGTTATTTTGAGTTACTAAGTGTTGCTTAACTGAAAGAAAAATGTGCTTAAAAACTTGAGATTTACTAAGTTAATAAATAAGGGGAAGGGGTAAAGGTAGGGCCGGTTATCATATTGCAACTTAAGTGTATGAAAACGGCACATAATCTGCTTGCTTATTAAAAGTGAAGGGATTTTCCACATATATCCAAAGTAAGACGTGTAAAGCATCCTCGGTAATCTATTATAAAATGTATAGTAAAATATTCAGTTACATTAAACAGCTTGTGCTTTGATTTAACAGCAGCCGTCCGGTGTAGTGTTACATGTCACTGAAAATGTCTGGCATGTGCAATGATGTTGATTTTGTCATAATATTTTCTCATTATGTTATGTCATTGAATATCTGTGTATCTAATATTTGCATTGTTTACCGTTTCCCCTTTATGTAATCCTACTAAAAACATGCTGAGCCGTTCAACTCAATAAGTACTGTGGTGGGTTTTTTCTGCACTGCTTACTTGTCCCTGACAGGCATGTTTCCATATTTAACTAATTCTGGAACTTACCATAGAAATAAGCATTACTCTTTTCTCAGCTTAATCGAATTTACGCTGTAATTTTAGTGGCTAAGTAGCTTTTACTTGTAATTACAAGGAATTAGTTTGCTCACAAGAACTATTGTGGGAATGAATTGCATGTCATCCCCTGTGGGCTCATCTCTTTATTACAGTGGTTCCAAAAGCTGGTCCTCAAGTACCCCTGTCCTGCATATTTTAGGTTCTCCTTGCTTCAAAAGATCTGACTTAAACAAATGGGTGATTAACAGGCTTTTGCAGCGTTTGCCGGCTGCAGAAGAGGTCATGCAGTCATTTTAATCAGGTGTTTTGGATACAGAGATACATATAAAAGACTCAGGGGGGAGTTAGTTGAGGATCGACTACTTCATTTCATTTAAGGTTGAAAAAAAATTATGTTTTTACCTAAATTTCTTGTTTGCATATTAAAGCCATATTTTGTAACAGTTGTGCACAGCTCTTGAAAATAAATTGCATTGTGGGAACCAGCAAACCTTACAGTTCTGCCACGCAACTGGAAGACAACACTTAGGAGATACCGAAGTAAGCGTCATTATAAACTGTTCACACTCTCACAGAGAATTAAGAGCTTCTATGCAAGTCCCATCGGCTTAAAGGCAAATCCCAAATCCAAAACCGGGTTCTGGGAAACAACAAACAAACCAAAAAAAAAACATCTTCTACAAACTAAAAGCTGTAAGCAGGTTAGTACAGTTCAGCGAGTTCAGAAAATCCAAAGCAGTCCAGCAGCAAATCAGTTCAGGTCAAAAGCAAATATAATGCACTTATAAACGACAGAGGAAGAAAGCATTCCCAAACCGAAGCCACCCTTTGTTGAAAGCATAGCCACAAACTTTTCCTCACCCTCCAGGGTTTTTCACTTCTTTCTCTGGCAATGAAAGAAGTTTTCTTTAGTTCCAACTTTTATATCTTTGTTGTAGACACACTGGTTTCTCAGGAGAATCACTGTCCTGCAACAACAGGAAATTAGGTTTCCTATAGTTCTTATAAAAAGTCTTTCATGTAAATGATGGTGGGATATTTTATCAGCAAATTCCACCATATCTGCACTTTTCATACTGTTCTCTAACACACAAACACTGCAGCACAATTACTATTTTTATATGAACAATGATGCTTAAGAGTTCTTTATACATATCTGCATATTTCTTTAAGCTCTGCGAGTTTAACATAATACAATATTATATGGAATGGCAATCGTCAGTTTTTGCTACTCAAGTCGTAGATCTTTGCAGCTCCTCCAGAGTTACCAGCTAGTTGAAAAAGGGCTTGAATTAGGCCTGTAACAATTTCTCGAGTACCTCTTTTATTAATATTCCTTGAGGCAAATTATCTGTCTCGAAGCTTTGTTAAATTATGTTTTACTACTCAGCAAACCAACAGGGTAATTATTTATGTTGCGCAAGACTCACTTCCACCTATGAGTTGTTGACAAATGCTAAGTGCTAGCATCATAATGTCCAATTTTCAAGTTTGATCCAGGGTGATTTCTTTGGTTGATCCAGATTTTTAATCATTTTACATGAGACCAGTAGGCATGCATCCTTAAAATAGTGGCTGGGACGGAGCGAACGGTGGCAAAGAGCGCGGCGGGTGCATTTATACAGGAGGAGCGGATAGACTCCGCTCCTCCTTCTTAAGAATCTAATCCTTATATTCTTAAGAATATAATCTTAAGAATAAGATTATATTCTTAATCTTCTTCATAATTATGTGTTTACTTTGTGTGTCTATCACATAAAGTTCCAGTTTTGTAGTTATAGTAAGACATATTTGTGACTGTGGAAATGTGAGCTGCTCTAGCCACACACATTTTCACACTATATTTATTAATAGCAAAAATCAGACTTTATACTCCTCATCTCTCTTATGAGTTTTGATTCCCTTTGCAGAATATAAGGAAGTGTGCAACAACAGTCTAGGAAAGGCCGTTGCTCATAAAAACTGGCTCAGCTGTATGATAAACAAGAATCAGTAACCCACATTTCAAACACACACCTTCTGTCTCTCAGCATCCTATTTCAGCATCTTTGCAAAATAGCTCATTTTTCTGGATTTGAAGGATGGTGTGAGGCTCTGCCTTATTGCATTCCCTACAGAAGCCCGGCCTCTTTGTGACTCTGAAGTCAAACTCTACATAGCATGATTTAGTCACTTTTGCAAGGATGCTGTTCTCCACGGTGTGCCTCTGTTCTCCCCCTGGGCGATGAAGCCTCGCAGGGCACAGTGCCACGGGAAAAGAGGAAAAGAATTAATATTAATGCTTTTGAAATTACTCAAAGATTCAGTTATGCACGATAATGCAAATACTGAGTCTCTCCAGTCTGTTGTACATCCCACTCCCAAAAAAAACAAAACGGTCTGTCGGCTGGAGCAGAATTATTATTTGTAGATGTTTATTTTTGGGGTTCTTCTTGGTGATATTTCTACATAAAGATAATCACATTTGGTGAGAAATATACCGCCGCAGATGCACAATACTAAAATAAAGCTTGCAGTGTAACAGTTTAAAAGGAGAAAGCCCTTTTGCCTTGTCATCTCTGCACTGCAATGAGAGTTTTGTCTTGCAAAACATCATTACCTCCAGGGAAGAATCACAGGGGCCATTAGAGTGGAAAAGGAGCAGGTCTTCAGACTCTGTTTAGAGGCTTGAGAGGCTGATGTTTTGATTTGTCTTTTTTTGGGGGGGGAAGCCATGGGGGACTCTGCTAGATGGGCTGGCATGCCCACACATGCTTCACACTGGCAGTTAATCACTCAGATGTCCAGCAACAAAACCAGCCAGGCAAAGTGAGAAAAAAGAGGAAACAATGTGATGGATAGGGTGAAACAGACAGGGAGGGAGAGAGGGAAGGAAAGAAAAAAAAAGGAAGGATGGATGTAAAACCATCCTTATTAGATATCATAAGAGTGAGGATCTTTTAGTAATCCTCTGAAGTCGTCTTTATTGGGTACAATACTGTGAACCGCTCAGTGTGTTTGCCTGGATATACAATGAGGCCGAAGACATTTGCTTTAGGCACAACACATAGAAAACCAGAACTACTGGGGGATACGGTCAGCATCATAAGAAAACTTCCCCTGCTTTTTAAATTGCTTAAAAAAAAAAAAGAAAAGAAAACTAGCAGATGACTTTACAGACAGAGAGTTCTACATACCACCATTATTACTAACGGCTGAGACAACTTGCAGTCACATTTCAGCCGACTGAAGTTGCAGCAACACCTTTTGAATCTTTCCTGATTGCCGCTGTAATGCCACTCAGTTCGTTTCATGAGAGTATATGGTTTCTTAGAGCAAGCAAAATGCAAACAAGCGGAAACAATTACAGATAGTTATGTGGCATTTGTGGACGTTTCAGGTTATTTCAATGCTACAGTGGTTCTTGGCAGCAGAGAAAGTAGAGAAAATCCAACTGGCGGTGAAGCTTTTCTTTTTGCTCAGGTGCGGAAATAAGAAGCTGAGATATAATCTCCAAGTCTCTCCAGTTTGTGGTTCTGATTGTGCTATATAAGGTGTATCCGTTAATGTTTTTGGAGCTTGATGCATAGGGCCTGCTTTCCTTTATAACCACGGTAAAGAGAAATAGTCCTCCAAGTAGATCTGTTTTCTGTCTAATATTTTCTTTGAGGATAAATAAAGAACAGAGTGCACAGTTCACAATGAATTATAAACACAAGATGGCAGTTCAGAAGGCAATGAGGCCTTTCTGAGAAAAAGGGACTGTGAAACTGATGGGTTCAAGGATCTTTGCTGGTTTTCATTCCTTAATAAATGAGGGCTCAATAATCAAATTATTTCAAAAATACATCTAGTAAATGTGATACCGGAGTGGACTCACAAATAGCTTTGAATAAAAATTCTTGCAAGATATTCTCTGTACTTCCATTGACCTCTGCGACAGGAGATAAATACGGTTTCTCTTATTCAATGAATAAGACAGAGTTCCAGTAAAGAACGCTGGAGAAAAATACATTTTTGATGGGCGAGGGAGGAGTTTGTCAACAACTGCAGGACAGATTTTCTTTTCAGTATTTCCAACAAGTCTTAAGCAATTCACGTGTGGAATTGATGGAAACCCTTTTGTTCATAGTCCACCAGAGATCAACCTAAGAAACTTGCAGCAACTTCACGTTTCAACACAGTCCTGCAACATTTGTTTGTACACGCACACACACACACACACATGCATTTTGTACCTCCACATGGCATAAGTTGGCCTTAATGCAAACACACAGATGGGCAGCTCTAAACACACTAACAAGAAATCTCACCAAGTCAACACAACACTTATCTGACTCCACCCTGCTGCCACAGACAGACATAAGGCCGGCTGAGCCTAGAGGTAAGGAATACCAAGAGTCTGTGCCAATGCAGGGTAGTAATACTAGCACTCCACTCTGCTCCTCATCTGGCTCGCCTGTGGACAAAAGCTCATCCGTTAGAGTGCAGGTCACGCACACCCAGGAATACAGATGGGCTGGTGAGTCTTTCTGTTCTGCCACTTAACAATTCAAGGACTGAGATTACATGAAAGCAGCTATATGGGCATACATGGGCAGAAAAGAGTGCGCGTTTGTGTGTTGCGATTTGAATAAATAAACGTGGCCGAGTGAATTCACGTTTAAAGCGCCACCCGTGCACTTTTACACGGTTGTACCTTTTGTTTGCCACTTTCACACCGTGATGTTTAACGAACAGTGTGTATCCTTTGTACGCCTGACCAATCACAAATGTGTATTTGGGGGAAGCAAACAAGCATCCTTTTAGGCTGCTGAACACACCAGGCTGTGGCAGCAGACTGGTGGACAAACTGAACAAATTCTTTGCAGTAAATACACTATTATCAGAGGCTTGTGTTGCAGCAGCAGCAGCGGCGGCGGCATGTACAGTTCCTTTGTGAAACACACAGCCCTGGATTGACAAAGAACACCAACATGGCCCACTCAGCTCTGATTCAAACACTCAGTGATCTAACAGTGCAAAGCAGCTGCTCACTCTTTAAGGGCGCACCTCTCGGCAGACAATAAGCGAAATTTTAATTTTAGGTTCCCATTTTGTTCACCTTCTACAGGGACTTGCGGTTTCACATCATCAGAAAGCACTCAAAATAACAGGATGACTACACAAACGCCGCAAGATCCCATTTGGAGCATGTTTTGTGACCGAAAGTGGGGTTTTATTTGGAAACCATGGATATAAGCAATTAGGGGAATAAAAGATAAAATAAAAGATAAAAGCCTGACTATTTGCACCCTATAAGCTGCCTTACGATTACCAGACAATGACTCTTTCTGGAGAGGAATTTAAGAGGAGATGTCACTTAAACATTTAGACACGTCTACCTATGTTTAGGTCAATGGGTTGGTATGTTTTTATATGTGAAGGATGCCTCTATCAAGATTTCTTTTATCCCCGACACCAAATCTAGTCATTTACAATCACGCAACAGCTGAAAGCCTAGTCCAATAATGGAGTCGCTTCTGCTTTTTGTGATAATAGATAATTTGTTTGAAATGGAGCTTTATCCTTTCATGTTTCCACGTAATTTCCTGACCCACATTCAGAATCATTTACTGGGACAGAGAATGAAAAGGGAAAGGGGAGTTCATAACAGTAAATGGAAACTCAGGAGGACAAATACAGAGGTGACTCTTTAGACCAGAAGGATGAGAAAAGTTGGAAATCCAAGTAGAGAGCAGGAAGGCGAGAGAAAGTTGGGGAACTTCAGAGCTGCAGTGGACAACCAAGGGACTGGTGATTGTCCAGGAAAAATCTGACGTGGAGAGGTCCAAGGAAAGGTTCAGGTGTTAGTATGGAAACCAAACAAATATTGAAGCTGAGAGGAGCAGAGGACTCAGGGAGCTTGTGTCCTTCTTTGGAGCAAAAAGTAAAACATACTTCTTGCTCCAAAGGCAAAACTAAACTCTGAAGGAACCCAGAAGGCTTGACTTTATCAAGAAAAATACTACAAGGATCTCCCTGACTAAATTATAAGTCTAAGATCATTGCTGATATGTTTCCATGTTGTCATCAGGTGAGCAGGGTTAGCACCCTATAGGCTTTAAACCACCAAGTTAGCATCCCCTTTAGCTTCAATAGATAGAATCACATTTCCAGATGATCTGTAAAGATCACAAGATTGACAATAACTAGACATATAGCAACGTTTAGAGGTTTTCTTTTAAACAATCACTACATTCTCACTGAATTACATGTCCCTATTTTTAATTTGAAACACTGAAGCAGGACCAGCTTCTTGTGAAAATGCTTCTTATCGTTTCTTTGTGGGTAAGGGTGGATCTAGAGGGTGAGCATTGTGCATTTACAAATTTAGCACCTCTGCAGGAATCATAAGTATGCACATCTTCACCCTCATAAACTGCCATGAGAGGCAGGGAATTGCACTGACTGAAGTGGCGAACGATTCTGCATAAATGTCTGTGTTTGCGCGTGTGTGTGTTGCACATCTTGGTAAACAAATGGCAAAATGTTTCCCTCTCGCCGTAGCATGATTTAAGTAAATAGGGACACTTACAGCCCAGCAAAGCAGCTATTGAGCATCTTCATAAATGTTTCACCGTTCTTCGGGGGCCACGTGCGAGGGGTGCGCGCACGCCGCTGCCTCGGCGAGACTGCGCGCATTCATCTCCACAAAGACATCAGAGCGCTTGCAGCGTGAGGGGAAATCAGCGGGCCACACTGCCGACGAGGAGATACGTGTCTGTGCGCATGTAACGTTGCTTGTACACAGAGGAAAGAAAAATATGCCGGGTTCGTGTGCACTTCATTTAACCAATCAGGCCCCTCTGTGGTCAGAGGCTGTGCACTCACACCACCTAGTGGCATTAGCTCTGGCAAAAATGTGACAAAACAGCAGAGCGCGTTCATTCTGTCTGTGCACAATTGAATTTGAAAGAACATGTCAAATATTACTGCCTAGAGTTGATAGATAGTTTTGTTGTTGTTGGGTTTTTTTTTTTCTGAGGCAGATCTTCCAACAAACACTAGAGAAACAATAAGCCTGTATAATATATATATATATAAGCATGCACAGGGGAGAGGAGAAACTCATAGGCAAGTGTTGAGCCATGAAAAAAAAAAAAATCGTAGCTGCAGACAGAGAGGAGGATCAAAGGATGAGCACCGGGAAGCTGCAGGAATCGGTTGTAGTCCTCCGCCTCAGGAAGCAGAGCTTCAATAAGATTGATTGTGATTGACAGGTGGGAACCGTTAATCCCCTGTGCTCTTCACTCCCCCCTGCCCAACCCCACCTACCCCATCCACCCCTCTCTCACATTCTTGGACATCCCTACCAATCTACCTAACCTGTACAAACGCCTGCGCGTTTCTCTTTGCGTTTGCTCGTCCTCTCCTTTGCCATCATCCTAAGGCGCTCTGAGCCGCCGCCGTCCTTCCAAGTGGAGCCTTGCAGTGTACTATATATAGGAAGGAGATGAAAGGCAAAGAGATGTGTATGGAGGTGCAGGTCATCAATATTCAAGACTCTCTCTCTCGCTCTGTCTTTGAAATTTAAATTCTCTCCACCAATAAACTCCCATCGTGTTTGCATGCTGGGCAATGAGACGTAAAGACATAATTACACGGTATTGATGCAATGTTTACAACACATACTGCCTCTGCGAGTCGCTCAGTTCCTGATGGCTCAGATTTTTTATTTATTTATTTATTTATTAAAAAAAAAAAAAAGCCTCCCCGCTTGTTGCATCACTGTTAACACAGCTGTCTCCCTTTCGCCTCTTTTGTTGCCACACGGCACATTTCCATAAATCCCCCCCTCACTCCCCGAGCTATTTGTAGGGCGACTCTCGGCGAGCGACTGCAACAGGAATCCTTTGTTTCCAATATCCATCAGTCAGGTGAACTGAGAGGGCCGCGTCCACAGACTGTCACTGCTGAGTGCAGTTAAGAATGCCGACCACAATCTGGAGCCTCTGTGCCTGACAGGCGGTTTGTCTGGGATGAGAGGAGACATGGGGATGGAGACACACAGTCAGACATCTACACAGCCTTGCAGTGTTTATTGGAACCTTTGGCAAATATGTGTAAAAACCCTGGGCGGAAATTCATCTTATGCTGGATGGCTTTTTGTTGTTGCTGCAATATCTAACAATTTTTGTGTAGATTTATTCAGTACAGGTGGAATATGTTATAAAAAAAAAAAAAATGTTTTCCCACAAATTCAATGACATCTCTCATATGTTTACATTGGTTTATAATTTTAATCTAGTCTCCATAAAGTTTAGGAGGGGGGAAAAAACAACAACATTTAACTAATTAAATAGAAAATTCTTAAATAATATGGCTTCTTTACTCACTGCAGACTTGAAGTCTGTTCATTTTGATGATTATGGCTTACAGCTAATGAAAACCTCTCGGAAATTCAAGAATGGTAGACTTCCAGACTGCCAGCACAGGTGGTTGAAGCAGATAATCCCTCATTAAAAAAAAAAAAAGTTTGAGGTGGTTATGGCATAATTTACCCTTCAGGATGGAGTTTTCCACACATTGCTTTTCTTTCCATGCTGGTGAATTGGACTGCTCGGTTGAAGGTTGCTGTCATTTTAAAGAGGTACTGATGTTTTCCCGATTTGAGGAGTGACTGGATGAAGCAGTTACTTGTTCTGAGAATAAAACGGCACACGAGTCAAAAGAGGCAGAGGACCCCTTCGTCTCCAAGCCAACGTAGTTTGACATTTTTCTGATGCGAGTGAAGCCTTTCAAAAAAAGATGCAGATAAGTTAAAATAAAAGTCAAGTGCTTTGTGTTTATCTTAGGTTTTTTGTTACGCAAGTCCTTTGCATTCATTTTCATTTGAAGTGCAAAGATCACAATTAAGTAAAAATAAAAAAGGACAGTACTCAAAAGTTTTCCAGTTCAAGTTGTGGCTTGAACTAGACAACTTTGACCTTGTGGGCTTAAAGTTTGGACAGCACTGGCATACACAATGTTGAAAGACTGCTGACGATTAAGAACACCGTCCACAAGGAGGATAAGAAGCCAAATGTTGCTGTAAAGACACTGGTTGTTAGAGAACAGTATCCGAGCATTTCAATGAAAAACTGAGTAGATTTAAAATATGTGGTAGAAAAAAAGTGCACATAAACAGTCTTAAGATTATTGCAGAGCAAAGTCATTTCAGGAGTAGGTGTACTTGCAGTCTTCCTTGAGTTAATACCTCCCATATTATGAAAGAAAATCTTTTTGTCCCTTCATCAATTCTTTTATGCATATTTGAGAAACCCTTGAATCTCCCGTGGCAACCATTTGGGGCGCCTACTCACTTGCTTATACAAAGCACCGCCTGTTTTCACACAGTTCCTCCTTTGAGCTGCAGTCTCCCGGTTACCCTCCGCCTCACAGAGGACCTCGCCCCCACTTTCCCCTCTCAGCTCCTCCAGACTAGCGGCAGCAGCGTTTGGCAACAGCTGGTGGATCTGCTGAACTTACTAAAGGAACTACCCCTCAGTCCAACACTCCTAATACCATTTGTAAACGGCCTAATGGAGAAGTATTGTTGCGATGATGTGCTGAAGACGGAGTGTCAGAAAGAGCTGGAGCTTCTTAAAGAGAGACGCCCAATTTCAAGACCTAAAATTACAAAGTCAAATTTCTTTTGCGTCATGGTAGATACACATAGCACTTTTATAACAACCTTAAGTAAAAGTTACTTGATTGTGCTTTGAATTTACATCCTTTAAGACAGTCCTGAACCACAGACGATGTCTGAAGGATGTAACCTGTAAGAGGAAGAGGTTGTTGCTCAGTGGTCCGAAATAGTCCTTTCAGATGAAACTATGAATGTAATGTGTTAAGCGAGGTCCCAAAGTCTGGAGGAAGGGCAGAGGTACAGAACCCACATTTCCTGAGGTCCAGAGTGAACTTTTCACAGACGGTGATGATTTAGGGAGCCACGGCTTCGTCTGGCGTCGGTCCTCTGTGGTTCATCAAGTCGTACATCAGAGCAGTCTTCTCTTGTCTTTTGGACAACTCAATGTTTCACTCTGACAAAGAGCTTCATAGAGATGCTGATTTCGTCTTCCAGCTGGACTCGCTACCGGCTTGAACTGCCAAAAATACCAATATCTCTTCTTCACTGGCCAGCAAAATGACCTGAGCTAAAACTAAAGAGAATCAAAGAGGGACTGTCAAGACAATGATCATACGAGACGAGTTTTGAATTACTGAAATAAGTTAACTTTCCAATGACTTAATTTGAAGATGTGTCTGTACATAAGACATGACACAGGTGCATTCCTCTGGATTCTTCTCTATGGAAAAGACAATAAAACTATTTTAGTAAAGAATGTGTGTCTAAATCTTAAGGAAATGGACAAGAAAATGGCTGCTCACCTACAGCATAAAAAAAAGTAAAACAATTCTGTGTGCTTATATAAAAGTGCCATAGAGCAGGAATTTAAGGCTTTTAAAAATCTTTACCAATAAGTGTCAAGGGTTCTTCATGTCAGCAATAAAACGGGAAAGGCAATAAAGGAAAAAACACACGCCATATGTACTGAAAGTAGCAATTTTGTTCCATTTTCAGATACAACTATTTACATGTAACCAGAGACTATGTTCTCAAAACAGGTACAAACAGTGTGTTTTTTTTTAATCTTGCAATTATTGTTGGTTTTTTTTTTTCAAACAACTCAGAAATATAGTATAAAATAAGATATCAGCTTAGAGGAGTGGGGCGGAGGAGCGGGGGAAGAGGAGAAGAAGAAGAAGTCTACGCATTTTAAATGTCCAGTAACGTATATGTACACGAGTATTTACATTCTAAAATTTCTTTTCAGACCAAAGTTTTGCAATAGTAGTTAACAGTAAACACAGTCATGTTCACCGCAGCCCAACAAAACCAGATCAAACTGATGTTTGTACAAGAAGTATGGCTGTAACCCGGTTCAGTGATCGAAACAGGAGAGCAGTTCACGACGAGAGGCTTTTCAGAGTATCGGGCGGACGATCACGGCTGAAACGACACCAAAGCAGAATAAATAAGCGGCTGCTTCGGACAAGGAGTCCAGAGCCGACAACATCGTGACGATGGACTAAGGGAAAGCATGAAGCTACATCCAATCGAGTTTCTTAATCAAAAATTATATTTTGTTAAAACTTGGGCCACAATCTATAAATTTTCAAAAAAAAAAAAAAAAGAATCGATCACATGATTATATTAAAACAGTCCAGCCCAGCAAAGACTTTGCATGTTACACAATGAGGAGAGAAACATTAAATTAAATACAATTCTTAAAATTATTTCATTGCATTTAAAAACAATCATCTGGAATAATTCATTATGTGCTATAGCTGAGAAGAGTTAACCACGCTGTTGGATTAGTTGACATTTAAATTAAAATAGACACAAATATGGGTGAGAACGACATAAATCCATGATGTCGTTTCAGCCTCAGTCAAAGGTCATCCTGATTGCTTCAAACATGAGGGAGAAATGTCCTACAGTAAAAAAAAAAAAGTAAAATTGTGTTTGAGAATTAAAACCAAAACCTAAAAAAAATTAAAAAAAATTCCCTTAAACATTCAATCTAATTGTGAATATTAGTGGGGAGGGGAGAGAAAATAAAAACTGATGGATCGCATTCAAAATCATTCCACACTGTTTACATATAGACATCATTCTGAAGTCCATGAAGATGATTGATTTCCCTGCTGATCAATTATTTCACCCTTGGCTTGGACGTGAACAGGCAGAGATTAAAATGTAATGATCCATAAAATCTGATTCAAGGCTTCACACTCGAGCTGCGTAGCCAGAAATCAGAACCTGACAGCCAACACGGCTCCTCCTCGGCGGCTTGTTGTCGGACGATCCGCTTCGAGACCGTTTCCAACGACTCATTGTTACCAATCTCGCGGGATCATTTAGCAAATAATAACCTGTGCAAATCACAAACAAGTATGAATCTGGACATGAAATGTGGAGTCTGATGAGAGAACTTAAAAAAAAGAAAGAAGAGGGAATCAACACATCCGTCAGCTAGCAGGGCTTTGGTTCAGGCTGTGCTCCGGAAAGGGATCTCGAACTGTAGCTTTGTGTGAGTTTACACGCAACGCATCATCGGTGTGAGCGTCGATGGGTGGTCGGATGAGGTCGTGGGAGTGTGACATCAACGGGAAGGGGATCTTGAACCCTTAAAGTGTGCAGAAGAGTCAGTTCGTTGTGGTTTATCGTGTGTTAACAGTGTTCCAGGTAGTCGATGACCCGTGAGATCGACTTCTGTCCTGTGGTGCCCATTGCACACTGCATGGAGGAAGGAAACAGAAAGTGTGAGAAGTCAAAAATTTGCAGATTAAAGTTTAAAATGCATCTCCAATTAAAAAAAAAAGAAAAAGTGGAACACATGGTTCCAGTCACCCGTTCTGAAGAAACGGATCGCATATGAAGCTGCTTCAAAACCACAACATCTGGGACCAGAAACGGCTCAATAAATATTAATCTAATAATTAGCCCTCTTTGTCTGAATTTATTAGTACTTGAAATATGCAGGTTGGTCACACAAGAATTTATGAGATCAATCACATTTTGTATTTTAATGCCAGCTTTCCGTAAAAGCTAGTAGAGACCGCGTGAGCCGTTTTAAAACGTCTGGAGAAACAGGCAGGCCGGATCGGCCTTTCACAAAAGCCCAGCAGCTTTTACTTTTCATGGAAAATGACTCAAAAGGGGGACTGAAATCATTTACTGAGAATCACAAAAAAAAAAAAAAGAAAAAAGAAAGAAAGAAAATCAGTGGCTCTCAGAGTGCTTTTCTTACCCACTTTACAAAAAGGTGCTTTAATGCGTTTGGTGCAAAAATAGATGCCTTTTCATATCTCCGTTCCAACTAGTCAAGAGCCAAGGACCGAATCAACAGCTGAAGATATTCAAATAAAAATCTTTCCTTCAAACACTTGTTTGTTTTTTTTCTTACTATGTTATTGCTTGCAAATGATTTTTTTTTGCCCCTCTTGGAGGAACAGTTTCAGATTGGGCAAAGACCAGTTTCTGGGATACTAAAGTCTTTAAAAATTTACTGCTCAAAAAAACCTCTAAATTTTCCAATGACTTTAAACAAAGTGCCAGAATAATCCACGGGCTATCTCCCCCCGTCCCAACCTGTTTCTGCACAGTGGCTGTTGCTTCTACACTTTTTCCTTCCTGTCAAAAAATGTGTCACGTGTTTGGAAAGTCATGGTGTGGAAAATAAATCCCTCTGCTTTGAAAGGACACTTAAAGCTACAGGCAGCTTGTCTGTAAAGTAGCTCACTAGTTAACCAGCCAATATGAGCTTATTAAACTAGTAAAGAGAAGAAAGGAGCAATAACATTCTCCATCATAACACATTAGTTCAATTCTCTAGCTGAGTTCCCACATATTTTTCCATTTGAAACATCCACAATTTCCCTACTTCAAATTTCAATTTTCTTCCTGCTGTTTTTATAACTTTCTGGATATTGAGGAATAATAATTAAAAGAAGAAAATAAAACATTAGCTGTCTGACTCATATCAGCTCTAATTATTTGGAGGCTCAAAAAGCCATCAAACACCACAACGTTGACATTTATAGAGCAATTATTTATTATTTTATGAAAAGTGGGAATAATTATTGCATTTCTATCATAAAAGCATCCATCTCTTGTTTTAATCTTTGTATTAAACCTCTCAAATTTCCACCTAGAGGTTGTCACCCTGTGAGATTCTCATTCAGGGCCCTGATTTGACTTGACGGCATCGCATCATTCCGACACCGAGTGAGTTCCTGCATGTTTCCGCATTGGCCCTCTTATTGCCGTCACCTCGCGGGTCATACTCACAGTGAGGTTCATGAAGCTCAAGAACTTCTTCAGCATTTCTGTCATTATGGAGAAATCCCCTTTAGGTAGGTGCTGTCTCACAGTAGTCACATTTACCTGGGAGGGAGGGGGGGTGACACGGAGAGGCCAGTGATCAACAACTGAGACATGTTCAGGGGCGAGAACAGAAGCGCCCGGAATGGAGTGTGTGAATGTGTGTTAGTCATAGGCTCACCTGGCTGCCCTGACAGAGGCAGCCCAGTAACAGAGCTGTGTAGGAGGCGACGATGCTGTCCTCCATGTGTTTGCCCGCGTGCTGCAGAGCTGGAACGAAATGAGGGAGAAAAGACGTTTTATTCTCAATCGCGATCGCTTGAATGCCTAATAATAGACGCAAAAATGAAGTTATGTCGGTAACTTTTCGAGGCTTCTTAAACGCTGTAATGGATTTTACTCTTCATAATCACTGCAATTGGAAAGCATAGAATGCAATTAAGCTGAAGCTGTGCTACGGAATCAAGAATGTATGATTATGAAACGAAAGCGACTACAGAGAAGGAGGTGCGCGTGTAAACGTCTACCTTTATTTAGGTCCAACTCTTCGTCCTCTTCCTCTTTCTTTTCAGGTTGGCTGTCGTTCGTTTCGGATGCCACCCACTGGATTTCTCCTGACGTCTCCTGCCACTCGCCGCTCTGGTCCAGGGCCGGCTTAGGGGCTTCGCTGATTAGGTCGTCCGTCTTCGCCTCGGCCAGGATGGCGGCACGCTCCCGCTCCAGGAAGAGCTGGAGCATTGGCGGGGAAATGACAGAGGTAAGCTGGGGGGGAAAAAAACTAGCAGAGAAGGCTACATGCAGCTATAGATGACAATAACTGGAAGATAAATGCAGAGGAAAAGGGATTTTGATACAAAGAAATAAAAAACAAAATCTCCAATTCTCACCAATTTATTTCAAAAAGGGAAAAAAGACTTCAGGTGAATTATCAAAAATAAATAAATAACCCTTCTTCAAAAACCATAATTAGTGGCAGAAGTTTTAAAGCTGTAAGATGAAATTATGAAGGGAAGGTTCAACTTTAGGAAACATTTTTGAGGCAGTTGTTTACCCGCCACTGTTGCACAGCAACTACCCCACAAAACCACCCTGGTATGAAGGAAGGATTTAAACATTACCTTAAACTTTCAAGTTGAAGTTTTGTATTTGGAATGTTCCAAAGCGATTTACATGAGTTAAATTTTCTTTAAAAAAATCATATCTCAGTCTAGTTTATAGTCGTGTCTATGGCCTTCAACTAGATTAGACCCGTTCTGCTTTCAGCCATTTGTGGATTTAAACAGAGTAAATCCTGCTGCTGTTTCGGCTCTTTAAGGACTGACATTAACTTTACTAAACTGCTGTTAATGTTGCGCATTTATTCACAGCTTAGAGGGATTTACTTTTTCTCCAGAAAAGTAAATGTTAATCCGGCACAGATGCAGGAATGCAAACGTCTGCATCTGCAGAATATACATTTGTTAATTCCTTATGGTTACATCTTTGCACAAATGTTAAAAAGATTACACTAGTTATATATGGAAGACGAATAAAACTACAACTTCTGTTTGTGTTATATAGCTGAAAAATCAAAGGTCTTCATTTTCATGTCATTTTCTTGGTTCTGTACCTGTAGAATATGACATTAAAATCAACACAAAATATAGTTGGCAGGTGATGGGAAATGCTGACTGGGATCTTCTGCTCACACATGAAAGCTTTGTAGTGAAATAAAAAAAAAAGTTGAGATTTTATTTGCGGTGTATACATCTAACTGGATTAGACGTCCACAGATTGTTAAAAATGACCTCTGAGGTCTTCCTTACACATTTCCACCGAGTCTTTCTGTGCTGGTAACCAACAGCTAAAAGAAAAGTGGTTTTGGGGGGATTGTGTCACATCTGTATTGTTCTGTCCGGACTATTTTTTACACTCAATTATAAGTTGGAAAAGAAAACCGTTTCAGAGAAAACACAAGCTACAATTATTTTGAGAGAATATATCCTTTTATACGGATATTCAGAGTAGCTGGGAGCTTAAAGTTGATGTGGAGAAACAGATTTTTTTTTTTTTGAAGCAACAAAAATAACTCAGGTAACAGCTATTGGAGGAGCTAGTCACAACACACAGACCAGCATGGATTAAGATTTCTGGGTAGGAAAGTTTATGGGGATAAAAGTTCAGGGAAGCATTATGAAACACGCCTAAATTTAGCAACTTGAACTGTCCAAGCTGTGAAAGTTATGCTCTGTGCAAAGCGGAGAAACACGGCTCACCTGCTTTGCTCCACATTACCTCAGTTAAGTTCTTAGAATATTCCAGTTTCCTGTAGATGTTTTTCAATGCTTTGACATAAACTACAATGACAATGAAAGGTGGTGTCTTAACAAGTTGTGGCAGTTTCTACCTTCACCAGAGCAGCCAGCGCTCCAGAAGGCTTCGGCACGTCCGCCTCGTCTCCCTCGGTCCCGGCTGACTGTTCCGCCGCCGCCGCCGCCGTCTCCACCGTCTCCGCTTGCGTCGGATCAGCGGGCTGCATCAGGCTGTCTTCCAAACACGTGTCATCCACCATGTACTCCATGTCCACCAGACAGTGGCGGTTTCTGGAGCTGTATTCCACGAGGTTAATTAGCAACCCCAAACCCTGATATGCATAAATAAAAAGCAACACAAACCAGAGAAAGCACGGGTCAGGAGGGGACTAATTGTGTTGTTTTGTTATCGGGTGGAGGGCAGGGACGTTTTTCCTAGGAAGAGTCTTACCAACACTCGGACGTCAAAGCGCTGCTCCTGTGGGATGTAGCGCGGGACTCGGAGGACACAATTGAGCGCAGTGACTATCAGCTGTTCCTGCTCGCCCGTCTTCGTGCTTCCCCACTCTGCAAACAAAAGGATCGATCGTTTAGCCTCTGCTTACGCCAAGAAACCAAACCCTGCTGAGCTCTTTTATTTCAGTAAACCTCCAAGTATTCCACTTTGTCCTTAACGGTACAATCCAAAGTGAAAAGCACCAGAAGAATACACCGCAAAAACTATAAAATCTTAAGTATTTTTGGTGTAACTCCGAGTGCAAATATGTTAGTACACTTTAAATAAGACAAAACTAACAAGTAACTTTTCAGCAAGATACATGAGCTTGTTTTAAGTCAACAATTCCTTAATATTGATGAACAAATAGTACTTTTTCATCAATATTAAGGAATTATTGACCTAAAACACGCTCCTATATTGTGCTGATTGAGATATTTCCACTAGAAACTAGTCCAAAAATACTTTATAAGATTTTGGGTTTTTGCAGCGTATGCTAAAATTTAATAAAAATAACAGTATTCTTGACTAAATAATCGCCTCTTGACAGAAGCTAAGCTAACGTTAATCTACCGTTATCGTGGGTGAGGTTGAGCAGCACCCCTATGATGGCCCTCATGCAGTCCTCCACCGCCTTGCCCACGTTGCTGAAGCTACAGTGTGGCAGCGTTACGCCCGCCGCCGCCGACGACAGGGAGCTGTTGTTTAGCGCCCGGCTGTACCGCTGGATCATATCTTCGCAGTAACGCAGAGCTCTGATGACAGAAAAGAGGAAGGCTTTTGTTAGAGATCGTGAGTCGTGAAATGACAGAAGTGGGGCAGAAAATGAAAGATTAATGCTGGAGAAAGGCGGCACAAAGACGTAAAGCAAGGAGATCAAGATTTTACTTTTTCTGACTGATTTAGTTTGTCAACGAGCGTCAAGTTTTAGACGAGTCTAGATCAACAGCTCGTATCCGGCTTTAGCCATCATTTGTAAGCAGGGGCCTTTGCCTTCTTTTCTTTTGGAGCAATCCTGTGACCGGCTGTTGAACCTCATAAATTTCACTACAAAGGCAGGCAACTTACCATTTCAAGTTTGAAAAGATTCCAAAAAAGGACTCAAAATTGAGGTCACAAAAAACATTGCCACTAAACTTTGCCAGGCTCTTTGAGTCTAAAGTCACAAGTTTATTTGACGGATCAATCAAACTTGATTACAAATCATTTTAGTTGCAAATGCAAGTAAAATGGTGAGTATTTGGAGCTAAAACGGTCTCATAATTCACAAATACACAGAACAAGATTCACACTTTTATTTTTGATGACAACACAAATATATCTTTATTTCCAAGCTGCTTCTGGCCTGTAAGTTGCACTGGATTTGTGTGTGAAGTTTGAGACTCCCCTGACGTCTTAATTCACAAGTGTCTTTTTTTAAAAAAAAAATAAATGGTCTACCTGATTGGATGACTAGCAACCACTCAGATAGCTTCCTTGTTTCAGCCAATCATATGAAAGGTGCAACCCATGTTTCTGCCAATCATATTAACCCATTCCATGTTTTGTTTGTTTTACTGGTGTGTCTACTACTAATTGCTACATTTTCATCTTTACAACACAGACACAAAACACAACATGAGTTACGAATCCATTGACCTTCTTTCCTTTGACTTAATGCCAACTAAGTTGCCATTGAGCCCAATATTAGCAGTTTTCAGTTAAGACTATTTAATGTGTTACCAGCTAGTCAGTTTATTGGACTAGTTGCTTTGCAATCATGCCTGCTTATGCTTGACATAACTGTCAAAAGAATAACAGTATAACTAAACTGACGCACAATATTCTTCAAACTTTAAACATGTAATTAACTTAAAATATAGCAGGACTTCCTCTAAAAGGGGCAGATTGTGCAGCTTGTGCTGCTGACTCATCATCTTCTGATATCTTAATTCCCAGAAGCAGTGAAAGCAGCCAACTGCTGTTTGTAAAGTTGCACCAGACAGAAACCAGGCAGGTGTTTTTGTTCATTTAATATCCACAACTTGTAGGACAAGTTGTTTTCATACCTTTATGTATCAATTTAATGTACTGCCTAAACACACACAAAAAAAAAGGAGCTCTGAAAATGTTGCGGCAGCGCAGCCAACTGAAAAAGCTGGAACAGTCGGAGCTGAAATCTATTATGAAGCAAGTGACGAAAAGTATTTAGGTAACTCAGACATCAACCTGAGCTCACCTGGCAGAGGAGACGATGAGCTGCGAGTCTTTGTAGGCAATCAGATAACCCTGGTTTTCTGGGTTCTGCACAGTCACCTGTTAGCAGAAGATGACAGAGTGAGATACACAAAACGGAAGATTTAAAAAGGAACCAGGAACATTCAGGTTTAACCCAGATATCATAAAAGCCGTCAACAAGTTGTTTCGACTATGTCTTTCATCCAATGACAAAAAGAAAATCTCAAAATAAAAAAATTAAAAAAAAACTTTTTCTGTCCTTCAGTCTCACTTTTTTTGTACACGTTTTGAAAAACTTGAAAGGACGCTACTTACACTTTCAAGCACTCTCAGACACCTCTCGGCTCCCCACAAAGATTCTACGAGTTTCTCCTTGTCATCTTCCTGGCTCAGGTTCTCCACGCACTCTTTCACTGTGGCAGCACAACGCAAACGGCACACTTGACTTTTCACGTCGTTAAACCACAGAGCAGAGGCAATCAAGCAGGAGGATTCAAAACACAAACACACAGACACACACACACAGACCTTTATCCACAATATGGTCCAGGCCTCCTAGCAGCCGAAGTTCTTCTTTGAACCAATCGCCCGCTCTCTTGGAGGTCAGGGATAATAGCGCCTCCATGGCGAGATGGCCCGTCTGCATGAGGAAATATGTTTGAGTTTTAGATTGATTAATTGTATATGAAATTTTGGATGTCAACATGAAGCACGGAAATGTTTAGAAAAGATAAAATAAACAGACATGCAGACACAGGATATTTTCTGGATTTGTAGCTTTTTATTCATCACATTTCTGGAGAACTAAGTAGATCAACAACTAGAATTCTTCAATAAGACCCTGAAACTTAGCAATTAAATTCATGATTATTACAATAGTAAGATGGAGGTAAAAGTTAGGTTAGACATCATCACAAGTTTTTAAAGGACAACCTACCGTGATGTTCTCCAAGTCGAGATGCTTGTTGTGCACGGTCTCGCACAGCTTCCTGATCTTCTCCTTGACCTTCGCCACTTCCTTGGCGGTGAGCTGATCCTGGTCGCCTGAGTAGTCCTGGTCCAGCTCCAGCAGCTTTATCATGAGCTCCAGACACGCCCGGTCCAGATCCATGTTGAGCCGATCTCGACTCAGGATGTACATCAGGGCGGCGGTGCACAGAGCGAGGTTCTGGAAAGAAAAACAAAAAGTTTCTTAAGTTTCTTGATTTAATGTTTGTGAAAACTGCCAATTGCAATCCAGTTTAACATCAGATACCAAAGTTAGTTTGTGTTAATTACAATAAGTTACACAATTACAAGAAAGTAGACTATTAATAAGGTTCTGTTCTGTGAAAGAATACAACACCATATTGCTGAATAAACCCAGGTGTAATTATAATGTTTCCAGCATTTCAATTAGACCTGGCGCTTTCAGATGATGAAGCTTAATTTTGTTGCACATAAATTTAATTTATGTGCAACAAATGAACGGACAGATAGTAGAGGTCGACGTACCGGATGCTGCGGAGCGTCACTGAGCATCTTGAAGACCTGAGCCACTTTTCCTCGGGCCCGGAGGTGCATCCTGAAACTCGGCATGGCGCACCGTGTGGCCAGGCTGATTATACTGGAAGACAATAAAGTGTGGAAAGAAGACTCCATGACTCTTTGTTAAGCCTAAGGGGCCAGAATAGTAGATTTGCCTAATTCTAAACAAATTATGGAATTAGAAATGAGTTGGTTACAAGGATAAAGATATATCAAAACTTAGAGAATATTATGGTCCCCAAGTGGAAAATAATAGCCAGTCCATAAAGTCCTGGAGTGATTAGTTTTCTCCGGGTGTTTGGAGCATAGAGAAATACACCGCCGCCCCTCCCCCGCCCTGCTACTGCGCACTGCCACTTAGCTGGATGAAATAAAGCTACCACACTTTGGTACAAATAAAACACACATGGGGTGGGAACTAAAGGTTAACCCAGAAGACAGCTTGACCAATGAACCAGCTAAGACCAGTGTGCTATTCTTGTGTCACGAGTAAAAATAAATAATGGTATGAGAATAAGCACAGAAAGTTCAGTAAACATGTTCTATATTTTTGCATATCAAAATCAATCAATAAATGTTATAACATTATTATGACAGCACCGACTTAATCTACTTTGCTGTAGCAAGTATTTTGAGTAATGCGTTGCAGTTTAGAAAAAAAATTTTTTTTTAGTTTCTTCTGTGTTAGTGAAAACTATTTGTATTATGTCAGAATTCATGGTGTAATTTTTGAAGAGTAAATGCTGTGATGCAGTAGAACTATAAGGTTACCAAAAAGTGAAAATACAGTCTTGTAAAAAGCCTGGAAGAAAATAAAACGGCCACAGTCAAACGTCTCTGAAAGAAAATTTGCCTTAAAATGCTTTGAGTAAACTTAAAAACAACAAGTGCGTTCTCCCTGTTTCGTCAATTCAGTGAGGTAACTGAAATTTACTACAATGAAGGCAGGAGTTTAAAACATCGACATCACAGCAGAGTGGGAGAGTTTCTCCTCAGAAGTGAAAAAAACAAGCAGCGAGCCTCTCCCCTTACCTAAGGCATCTTGTGTTAAGTGGCTGGCTGCTCTTCAGTCCCGTCTCCAGGTACTCAAAGTCGTCGGTGAACTCTTGATTCTCTCCGAACTCCACCACGTCGTTGAAGTGCTTCACATGCTGCACCACCGTGTACAGCTGTTGCAAGAGGAATGGGATTAATTACAGTTAATTGGAAAGTGGCGCGTCTGTCCGGAGACACAATCAGCCGGGGGGAAAACACATTTGCGGCGATATCGATGGAATGGCCCCGCACCGCTAAGCCCCCTCCGATGGTTCCATTACCGGCAATTGCTGACTGTGCTAATTTGCCTCATCAATAATGGTTCAAGCGTTAAGGCCTGATCAGCAGTTCCTTCTGTACGTTCACCAGTCGCAACGAGAGTGTCGAGTGTGCTCAGCATGACATAGGGTGGACTAACTACAGCATTAGTGCGAGGCAACACCTCTGCACTTCAGGTGATCTGTGGCCATGGAGGCCCAGAGCGTAATCTCTGTCCAGCAGGCCCATCATTAACCTAAGTAATCTATGGGGGATTTAAAATTATTAGCAACAATTGTCGTTGAAAAGGCCAACTGTTGCATCTTAAGAAAAAAAGACAAAAAAAACACAAACATATCCATAACCTACAAAATAGCTAACCATCAATTGCAATTACCAGAGGCCCCATCTCGCTGTGCCTTCCACTCACCTCTTTGTCTTCTTTCCTGCATTTAAGTGCCGTGACAATCTCTTGGTTGAGCCGTGTGGGGATAGTTTCCGATTTGATGACTTTTGGTGGCGGTGGAGGCGCTTTGAACAAGCCGTCGTCTTTGTGAGAGTTGCTGTCCTTGCTGCCGCTCGACAAAACGGGCTGAAGGAGGAGGAGGAAATGCACAGAGGGAGAGAGGGAGAAAAAAAAAAGTCTGACCAAAGTAATGAAATCTGTATAAAGGGCACGTCTACAAGGTTTACCGCTGCTGAACAGTTTAGGAGCATGTGTGTAAGTAAGCGCTTTAAACAGATGTCGGATCGAGCAAAGTCAACAGCTAATTTTAAGAAAGCCTGTGCCCGAGCTCTTTGGCTCTGAACAAACATTTATTTCCATGGGGTAAATTCAGCCCAGAGGGTAAATAAAGAAGCAAAGCTAGACTCACTTGTCCGACCGCATCGGTCAAGAAACACAAACTTGGAAATAAAAAAAATTAAAAAAGAGCTGCAAATAGGCCTGTTGCAATAAGCATTTAATCAATTAATTGGATAATAAATTAAAATAAGCTTGATAAAAGTCATTGTGATTTGTTTAGAGAGACTTCATAATCCATTTTTTATGGTTTTGATTGTCCATGGTTTTCATTTCTGTTTTATTTAGGATATTTAAATTATCTTCCAGTTTCAGTGCTAAGTGTTATTTACAAAATTAAAGTTTATTGGTATTTGAGACGGCAAACTTGTATTATTATGCTATTATCAATATGTTACTTGAAAATAGTGTCAAAAGTAACAATATTATCATTTATAGCAATAATTAGTGGGACAGTATATAAATGTGTTATCCTAAATGCCAACTACTGAATAACTTTACTACTGAGAAAACAAATTGAACTCCCTTTTGTCATTTGCTCTGCATAATATTCCTTAAAGAACATCTCTAATTGAACAGCAGGCATGCATATTTTCTAAATGACACAACCTATAATTACACTGGATTCTTACAAAGTCTTGACAGATGCAAATAATACAAACTCATGGTCTTACCGGGGAGGTCTGAGATCGAGAAAGTGGAGGCACAGGAATCTCTTCGGGTTCCGGTTGGTTCCAGTGTCGAGCGTTGTACACAGCTTTAGAAGGAGACTAAAAACAAATAAAAAAAAGTTTTTTTAAATCATATCTGTCAGTTCAATTGAACGCAAATCATAAATTTAATTTAATGACTAAAGAGGAACCGTGAAAAATAGTTGTACACAGTATGAGACAAATTAACAAACTACTTTAAAAAGGTTACTTTTCTTTTACTTCCCTGATGAAAAGAAGTTTGGTACAGAAAAAATAAATAAAACAGTTGGTGAAGGTTGCTGCCCAGACGGTCAGGTTTAGAAGTTGCTGACCCGGAAAGGCTGACTCATTCATTTCCAACCCTGTTGCAGCATCCTAGTACTTTAGCAATTCACAGAGAGTTGGGGTCACTGAAAAAACATTATTTTTTAAGCAGAAAACTCTGCTTATTGCATATAGTTTAGTTATTTAATTTCAATAAATGGAAGAAAGCTCATGCGGTTGTTTTAATCAGGGCAGCTGCAGGCTCAGTTTGGAGCTGAAGAATTTCCCAGCAGCACAGAAACACTTCCTGTAAATAACACATTCTGTGACTCAAGCACTCATTGCGCAGGCGATGCACCAACTTATCCTGATGATGGTGGTAACGGCAGAGGACAGAGCACAAATAACCCAAAGCCACGGCAAAGTATGATTCAAATAAAACAGGAAAATGTGCTCTGAAAACACCACTAATCAGGACTGAATTATTAAGGAAAAAAACAAACTTCAAAATAGGAGGTAATTATCTAAACTCTTCACACAACACCCACATTTACAACGAGGCACACGTTTACCGTGTTGGTGTTAGTTGTAATTAAAGCTGGACTTTAACATCGGGCGCTTGGCGCGACGAGATGCAACTCAAACATAAATTACAGATGAATCATAGCATTTACTTAGAAAAGTGTCAACAGAACCAGCCTGTCAGATTTAGTAGTTCGTAAACAACATGGGCCTCACCTGTGAAAGGAGCTTTCTGAAGCACTGAGGAGTATTGACGTTGTTAAAAGATGAAAAAAAACCACTAATCTTTTTGGTTTTTAGTTTATGTAATTACTATTATGTACTACTAATTAATTATATCAATGATTGTAATGTATTTTTAGGTTTCCTTTACCTTCATTTCAAATGATTTTTTTGTCCAAAATGTAGAATTAAGTGTAGTTCCACTTTCTATATTAACATTTGGTTTTATTTTTACTGCTCTTTATTTGTAATCTTAGTTTAGAGACCCATCGGTTTCTTCAGTCACATAATCCAACGCTAACACTGATAACAGATTTGTGTGCATTTTGCCCCAAAATTTTCATACTTGAGTAATAATACAATGAGAAACCTCTCACAAAAGGTACTAAATAAAGCACAAAAAATAACTTTTGGATAAAAACAGTTTGAATTATGAACACAAAAAAAGTTACCTTTTTGGGTCCACTGAAAATCTTTTTGAATCCAGTGGTGGAGTCCTTTGATTTGTCACCTTGCCTTCCTGCTCGCCCTTTCTGGCCCTCAGTGACTCCAGGGCTGGAGTCATCAGAGAAGTCAAAAGCATCTGTTGAAAAAGTCAAGTATGCTCTTTAAATATGCTGAGCACAAAAAAAACACACAAAAAAAGAGGCAAAAACCTGCACTTGGTTCATTAATTCAGCGAGGCAACAATGCATCTTGGTGATAAATCTTACAATATTTGAGAGTGTAAAGGTACCACAATGAAAAATGAAAAATGCACTTGTGGGATGAGCAGACATCTTATTCTGCCATTGACTATCTGGTATTGTTTATAGAAATGGCTGGTTAAGGTTTTATAGAAGCAAGACATGCTAATTTATTAACTTCACAAACAGGAACCTCAGTGCAATGTGACATTAAACGACCTCCACCAACAACCATTTAGCACTGGCTGAGAGGATTTGGAAAGTTTTTCTTTTCTTTCTTCATCATATCAGTTTATGCCTCAGTAATATCACCTCTGCTCACCTGTATTGCTGCTGGCTTGACTGTCCTGAGAGTCGCTGGTATGAGGACTGTCGACACTTGAGCTCAGTGCAGCTAAGGCTGCGGCCGCCCTCTTGACCTTCTTCTCTTTGGCCTGAAAGTTCTCGTCATCGCTGTCACTCTCGCTAAGGTCATCAAAGCCAAAATACTTGATCTTGTAGCTGCTTTTACCAGCCATGGCCCCCTCAGAACTCGCATCCTCCCCTTCGCCATCTTTGTCCTCAAACCCAAAGAACTCCAGTTTGGTCTCGGCCTTGGTCTTCTTCGTCTTTGTCTGGACAGGCCTAAACCTAAAAAAAACCCAAAACAAAAAAAAAAAAAAAAACACAAAAACAATAGAACCAACGTTTCTTCAAAAATATGATATGTGCAATTAAGATTTTTTTCTGCTTAGTTTATTACATTTAATTTAATCTGCATTGCTGCAATACTAAATTCCCCCCCACCCCATTTTGGCCCACATGTAAGTTATAGTAAACTTCACTGGACAAATGTTATAAAGCCAAGGATTCTCCTATATGATTTATATCAAATTAGTTCAATAAACTAACATTTACAAGAAAAGAGAAACAAGAGAACAAGTATATGTCATTTTTGAGTGAAAAAGTTATTATTTTGTAAGAGGACAACCTCCAAGTATTGCTTGTTGAACAAACAATGCAAGGCAACTTCAAACACTGACTACTGCTGTCACATTGCTGCTTTTAGAAGCTATAGAAGAGAATAAACATGGAATGCTAAAGGTGACACTTAAAAAATAAAAACAAAAAAAAAACAGAACAGGGTCCGACTTGTGTACGAATCGATCATGTTGCCAAGATACAGCAAACACCATAAAGTTAAAATAACCAAGGTGTGACATCTAAATTTAAAAACGAAAACATAAAAAAGAAAGAAACCTACCGAGTCGGTTTAGGTGGTTGTGTGTCCGACTTCTTCTTCATCTGACCTGCCTCTCCCAGGTCAGCGGGGGTGGGCTGTGCCACGAGTTCGTCGATGCTGCGGTCCATTGAGTCCTGGATGGTGACATTGCACACTGATAAACAGGACGGGTGCAGAACTGTGTAGTCCCGCACCCTCCCGCCACCCCTGCCTGCGGGCTTGGCTGCTGTGTTAGCACTGGCAGCAGTACCACTTGCGCTAGCAGAAAGGACACTATTGGATTTATCTTGGGCACTCGAAGGGTCAATGGGGTTGTCACTGTTGCTGTCGCTGAATTCAGCAAGTGCTTTGTGAGACCGGTCGGGGCGTTGGTATTTCTTGCAGTTTGAGGCCCTTAAGGTAAACGGGGAAGGGGGAATGTTGTCCACCGGTTCTGGCGGGGGCTCTGTGGAAAGCTCCTGGTCCGCACTTATCATTTCCTCCGACAGGGACCCGTCATAAGAGCATGCAGGTTGGATGTTGTGCATTCCTCCAGGTACATTTACTGACATGGCGGCATCTAAGTTAGAAAAGGAGGAAACCGGCATCTGGGATAGTGACAAGTTTTCGTTGTCGAAGAGGACGGTCTCTGAGACGTAGGTCACATATACAGGTTTTTGGCTGCCGGCCAATGCACTTTTGTACCAAGGCTGATTGTTTTTAACATCCTTTTCTGATGTCTGCTTATCTGCGAAGAGAGAAGAAATGTATAGAGTGTTACGCAACACTAAAATTGAAATTATTTTCAAGAAGACTTGGTTGATTACATAACATTTTGGTTTTTAAAATGACAACTTTCCATGTATGAAGCCAACAAAAATCATGGTCACGCTTTATTCCCCAACAGGCCGTTTCTACAAGAGGCTACTTACTTGTCAATGTTGCCGTTATACTTGCAGAGGCCTGTGCTGATGTCACAACGGCAGCAGTCACTCTGCTCTGCGCTGTAACCGTTTTCGGTACGGCCTCTTCTGGCATCTTCACTTCAGAAACATTTTCGGAGGTCACAGTCTTGGACTCTTCATCGCTGTCGAACCCGAACGGGTCTTCGCTGTCGCTGTCCTCAAGCCTGGGCCTCTTGGAGACCTCAGTTGCGCCAGGTTTTAATAAAGGCTTTTTGCCTCCCAGCTGTGCCTTGTAGGTGGTCTCCCCCCATTTGGTGGTCAGGGTGGGCTTCTTGTTGGAGAAAACTTCTTCAAATTTGGAATTCGCCTCTCCTCCCTTGCGGTTGTAGGTTTTACCGAATCTGGATGTCATGTTGGTTGCTGTATGTTACATATTCTCTGTAAACACAGGAAGAAGTATCACCAAAAAGTATGCATTCTATTTGCCATTTTATAACTTAGTAGTTTAGGTCCTCAGTGCCTAAATAGTTCAGGTTTGAAATGGATTAGTGTAGGATTCAGTTTATACTCCCCAGGGTAACATCTATAAATACTTTGACCATCAATATTTAAAAAAGAAAAAAAATGAGAATATATATATATATATTTGTTGTCCTAATCTGACATGTTTGATATGATGCGTGCATGAGTTTGTTTGTAATTCTTTGGGTCTGTGTCTTATGCGCACACACGCATGCACACAGAGGGTGTTTTTTGTATATGCAAATGTTCCAACAGTGGTAAAAAACTTTTGAGATTTAACAAACTATTTTTGTGCCACAACAGAAGTAAAAACGTCAGGAAAGCACGTGCTAACAAATTACATTAAAAAAATAAAAAATATCAGGTGATACTACGCTTGAATCTTTTAAACTCAGCAGGTAATTTCTGGTTTTAAATAATTATAGTTAATAGCTGCGGCGGAAAATTAAAAGCATTCAATATGGCTTAATAAGAAAAAACAAGTATTTAGAATACTTGACAGCATTATTTGCTTTATATTCGACAGCTATACGAGCTATATAGCAAGTAATCAAGTATTAACCTGCGCAACAACAAAAAAAATCAAACACATATTGATAATTTGACGTAGCTAATATAAACACAGAAATAAAAATTACTAGCAACATCACTTCTAAATATAAAATAAGCGACACACATATTATATTTTAATAAATTATGCATAACATATATTCAATGACTGGAGATATTATGTAAGCCAATTTGGCGAAGTTGAACCAACTGTTAGTTGATAGCACACCAAGTTAGCATTGTCAGCTCAAGCTTTTAGTGAAAATCGGTCAAGTCTTCTCCAAACAACACACTAACAGAAGGCATTTTGGTACCGAAATAAATCTCAGAGCTTAGATAAATTATCTACGTGGCATAGTACCGGAGCAGATAACTTATCTACGTCTGTTAAGTCCAGACTGGCCCGCATGTAAAGTTAACTGCTATGAAGTTAGCTATTAGCCGTTAGCTTCAGCACTGATAACTACTAGGCTAATGTAAGTCTCTTGTTTACATTTCTAACCTGGCAACATCAGACGGAGAAAAGCGTGCTTTTCAAAGACGACCAAGTGCACGGATATACGGAACTGAACATATATAATGATATATAAAGTAACAGTGAGTCAAACAATAACTGGGACATACTATACCTTTCAACTCAAGCTAACCGTCTGCTTGTCTCCTAGCCAGCCGGTTAGGCCTGATCAGCTACTCACGCACAAATCAAGCGGGTAAAGTCGGTCCACTCCTGCAGAAAGAGCTCTAGAAACACATCTCTATCCGAAATATTATTTTATAGCATTGCAAGATATAAAAGAAAATCTTAACAAATGCAAGCGAAGCTACACAAATTCAAAGATAAAGAATAATCCGGAGTTTTTCCATGTTGAAGTGCTACTGACTGCCATTAAAATATCCCCTCCCTCCGCGACGTTTGGCACTGTACTGCGCTGCCTAGTTAGGACGTAACTGACCTATCAGCAACAAGAGCGCTTGCCTGAGCTGTGAGGCTGTGTCAGCGTCTCTGATTGGTTAAAAAAAGGTCAAACTTAACCATAGGGGGCGCTGAAGGATTGTATTTGTTGAGAACTTTGGACTATGCCAAATTTGACTTATATTCTATGAGAATAAAATAAGATATGTTAAATAAAGTTGCATGCAATTAAAATAACAGAGAACAAAAGTTTGTAAGTAAATCAAATTTGTACAAAAAGAGACCACAACATGATTTTTATATAAAGACTCCATAATCAGAATAGATTTTTTTTCTTACTGTAATTATCAGGTATTTAGGTTTTATTCCTTGAGTAGTGTTTGCTTTCTTGAAACTAACCTCACCTGACTTAAAAATGATATTATCAAGTATAATATGCAAACTGTTGAATCAAATGTTTGTTTGTTTTTACCCACAAATCTTGGTTTTATTTGCATCCAATGTCTTGAATCTGAGATAAAACTTTTTGCACCCACAATGCAATTCTGACTCTCAATGGATAGTGTAGTGGTATTAAAGAATAACAACAAATAAATAAAATTATATAAATAAAAGTGATAAAAAGTAACTGAATACAGTAGACAAAAGCTACAAGTCTTGCAGTTTGTATTACGGAGGGCAAACAACCAAAGCAGAAACAAAGAGTCTGGAACAGATTATGACATTTTAAAACGGTTTACAGATGGTGCAATGCAAAATTAAAATAACCAAAAAGCTATGAGTAAAAACGAAAAAAAAAGTGTTCTTTAGGAAGATTGATAGCAACACCCTTAAAATCCCAAAGATATACCTTGAAAAAGCAATAGCATATGAATGATCATATCGCAGAGAAAGTGTGACGTTCACTTTTAGTATTATATTCTCTGTAGAGAATGTTAAGATAAAACAAACTGTAATTTTTAATTTGTTCTCCATGCGACCAAAGGTTTGTTTTGAAAACTTGCTTAACTCATTCTTGAGACCCTTTCAAAATGCTCTGACCAGCACTACTGACACCAGTGGGGGCAGTGGTGCTGGCACTGGTGATGCATACCATGTAGCTTGCCCTGTGAGCCTGCTTAGCAACGTGGTCCTACTGTATTGACACTGAAAAGCACATTTGTCAGACAGACATCACTACATGTCCTTCATGCTGAGGAGGTCTCTGTGAAAATGACTGGCCTTTGCTCCAAAAAACAAAACAAACAAACCCAAATATATGTGTATGTACACAAATACACATTATGAACTTGTCATAAAGAAGATAAAAGCACATCTCAAGCCTGTTGTGTATGAAGACCTTGTCAAACCTCTTTGTTGAACGTAACAATGAGTTCACTGTAGTGCAGCAGTGACCTCTGCAGTCAACAGATCTTAATCCAGCAGAATGTCTTTGGGCTTTGTCGACACGGGACATTTGCATTACAGACAGATCAGAATTAAATGCATGACGCCATCACGTCAATGTGGACCAAAATGTCTGAGGAAGGTCTCTTGAGGCATAATTTCCACAAGTAATTAAAGCACTTCTAGAGGCACTTCTGACTTTGCTAGACAAGCATAACCAAAGTGTAGCCTAATAAAGCTATGACCAAGTGTATATTTGAACAGGGCTCAGTTTTTCAGATGGGAAATGGCTCGCAGTTATTTTATGAGTTAAGGTACTCTCAGTCCTTTGTTTTATTTGGATAACGACAACACTGCAGTCATATGGTGTGAAGTACACAGTTTTCAAGCATTTACATCATTTTGGACCCATAGAGAAACTGTCAGTCCACATCACAGCCCAGAGGAGGTGAGGTAATACAGCCGAGCCCTGTGTGACTGTTATGAACTCAGGTTTTGGCAGGTGTGAAGTAATTACCTCACTAACAAGCAAACATCACAGCAGACTCCATTGTTCTGTACTTTTACTGTAATCTTTAAATGCCGCGAAACCTTTGATTGAATAAGTCGGGAATGCGCGCAGCTGCCCAGGGGAAGCAAACAACAACAAGGAATCTTTGAGTTTAACATCTGCTCAAACTATTTGCAACAGGCTCAGTCCATTAAAAAAATGCAACTTTGAGAGAGAACCAGAAGGTGGCAGCACTACTTATCTCATCTTATCTCCTTTTGTTTGGTTTTAGTTCCTCTTTGTGTCCAAATCTAAACACAGATTTGTCAGCCGGATTCATATAAAAGTCAAGGAATTGTGCCTAAATACAGTTCATGATTTGTCATGCATGTGAGATTCTGACCGTCACTGGAAAGCAGTTATAAAAAAAGAATATGGAGGATGAAAACGGAAAGAGAGAAGGAAGAATAAGCATCCAATGGTTATTAGAGACACACATTGCAAGTCAAATGTGAAAAGTGGGAAACAAACCACTGGAACGACAGGAAAAAAAATTCCTCGTTTTTTTTTCTCCAGCCAATAGTGAAAGAACTTGAGGTTTGACTTCCTGTTTTTAGAGATGACCCATTACAAAATCCATAAATATAACCAATGACAGAGTAGAACAAAGGAAAATAAAAAGTATATATGGTTTTATCGCTTTCATTTCACATGTAATCCAAATAAATCCTAACATTTTTAGTTAAATATTTTGCTTTTTTGACATTTATGCAAGATCTCCATAGTTCTCATGAAGTTTGCTTTGTAATCTTTGTCCAAATTTAATGTGGTAAATACCACTCAACACCACTGTGCTTATTCATACAAAGCCCTCATCTGTGGCCGCTGCTTTGTGGGTCAGATCTCCACTTGGCTCGCACTTCTGTCTCTGAGGTCAGTCTGCATAGTCCCTGGACCAACAATCGCACCAGACCACTATCAAACCCATATGAAGGCAATAAAAACAAATCCAAAGCAGACCCTGATTGGACCCTGAAGTCCCCCCCTTTCCTTCTCTGTGTTTGCATTCACATGAGGAGAAAAGACTAAAACCTCTGTACACGCACACACACACAAAGTTAATATTGATACATCAGCCTTGGTGCTTGTTCTCTTCCCAGAGAGTGTGTATGCAAAACCCACTGGAAAGAGATGGAAAGAAAACAAGAAAGTCAGCATGCCAAATGAAAAGACAAATGTTGGTAAACCATTTATTTTCATTTCTGTATACATCACATATTTAAAAACAACATTGTACAGTACATTGAAAAAGGAGTCTTAAAAAACAAAACAATTGTACAAATCAGATTTACTCAGCGAGTTTCGACCTTGCTTAAAAAAAAGCAGCGGGTCTCACTGAGCTACAGTCCACGTTTAAAAAGACAAATAATAAGATAATAACCAAGGTTTTATGTTTCTGATCAAACAGTAGTAGCATTGATAAAAGTATTATTAAGGGCTAAAAGTGAAGACACAAGCAGAAAAACAAAAGTACAGCACCGCTTTTAGAGCGTCTGTACAGTCGCTCCTTTCAAGGCACAGCCAGGAGTTTGCCTGGATGGATGCGTGGCGCCGCTGGGCCTTTAGTCACAGATGGGCGGGTCAGCTGAAGGTCCCCGCTATATAAGGTCCTCTGGATGATAAGTTAAACCTAACTCCAGCTCCTTATGAAGGGTCAAGGGTCAATCTCCACTGGAACAACAGTGAGGATGGCATCCTCGTTGCCGCGGCGTACAACTATTTTCAGGGTGTCATTGCTCTTGATGGCGGAGCTGACATCAGTCGCTGTCGAAATCCTCTGGCCGTTGATGGAGATGATGACATCGTGCTCCTTGAGCCCGCCACTGAAGGAAAAGATGAGGAGATTTAGACTTATTGAGGGCTTTGAATGCTGCAACCGCATGTTGGCTAGAACAGAAAATACTTTTTGATTTACAGAACTGATTGTCTGTGTTGGGGGATGTGATATTTTGTTGGGCAAGACTGAGGAGGACAAGTGGTTAAAAAAGCATTCCTGCTTCATCTCACCTGAATTTCTTGTTATCGCTACGGTCATTTTCTGATAGTTGTACGTCATTACAGGACACAAACCAGACAAGACAGAAAAATCTTACAGCCAGGTTAAGTTTAAAGCCATATTCAACACTGACAAAAACAGGCCCAGCTGCTAACCTTGGATGAGTCACTCTAAGAACTTCAAAAGAGTTTTATTCCAGGTAATTAAAGTACTTTCTTTGTCAAACCAATAAAAATTGAGGCCAAACCAACAGAAGCTTTTTTTTGCTCATAAAAATCTAAAATGTTTGACGTAGTTTTGATCTCAGATTCCCTGAGTCAATATTTAGCAGAAGAACCTTTTGCACTATTTACAATAATTTTTTTTTTTTTTTGTATTTAACAGGGTGTCTTACAAAGGCCTCTTGCATTTAGTTTCCTCTGAACTTTGACCTATCTTTCCTGTACCTTTTGGAGGCAAGCACTTTCATAGCATAAGATCACTGTCACTGGGTCAGTATTGGGTCAAAATGTTTATATATGTAGGCAAAAATGTTTGATTTTGGTCTCATCTGACCACGGCACATCCTTAAATGTCACTTGTGAATAACTGAAAAAAGGAACTTGAGTCAACTATGGCTTTTTTTTTTTTTAGGCTAACAACTGACCTGTCAACAGATTCTCCCATCTGTGACTCTTTACAGTTCGTCTAGTGTTACCATGGGCCTCTTGGCTGCTGATCTAACATGCTCTTTTTGTTCATTCTGCCAGGTTAGGTGATCAGCCATGTCTTGTTAGGTTTGGAGTTGTTCCATTCTCTTTACATTTATGGATGGCGTGTCAAACAGTGGCTTGTGAGAATTACAAAGCTTGGAATGTTGTTTTAAACTCATAACCTTCAAACTTTTCCACATCTTTATTGATGATCTCTCTGCTCGATCCCTTGATATCCCTGATGCCGTTTGTTCACCGACAGATCTCGAAGGCATTCACAGAATTGAACTGCTGTGTATCTGACAATCAGTTTCAGACTATCAACCAGTTAAATCCTCCAGTCCTTCTGGGACTGGGGATACCAAGGCGTTCCCAGTCCAAATAGCAGATGTAATCTCTTGGCCAGTGGTGGGCCTGTCTTTAGGCCTCCTCCCTTTGGGACTTGCCTGTATCCTTCCCCCTCAAGCTAAATCCCCCCTTCAAAAAAAAAACTAGGGCAGGATTGGCAGCGGTATCAAAAGCTTGCAGCCTAAATCAGCTGCTAACCCACAGCAACATATACTCTCCCATTGCACTTTTCATTGGCGACAAAACCCAGCGATATAAAACAATCACGCATTGCCCTCATTATTTTTCAGCTGCTCTCAGCGAACGGAAAGCGTTCCACGTCACAGTCAAGATTTCCAGGAGCCGCAAGCCAACACAACATAGATTGAGATCAAAAGCGGAGCTGCAGTCTAGAAAAAAAACCCCGGAAAAAGAACCGCAGAGCCGTTGTCCTGCAGCAATCTGCATGATTTAAGCGGCGAGTAAACACTGACGAGGCCTTCAAGGCGAAGGGTTGCTCCATCGTGGGTTGATGAGCAGGCGCGGAGAAACCGCAGCGCAGCCAGTAACCTCCCAGCATGAGGCTCGAAAGGAAACAGCTGACCTCAGCGTCTACCCGCTGGAGCTGCCGTACAGACTGATCCAAGTGGGCTGCGATTGTGGGAGTGGGGGGCAGAGGGTGGAGTGCATTGGAGTGGCAAGCACTTCAGGCATGTTGGAGTAAGCAATGAGTTTAGATCCCAGGTTAGATGGGAGAGCTATCTGTTTAACAAAAGTAAGAAAATTAGGGTAAATTGCACACTGCCTTGTTAGATGAGTTAAATCATTGGAATTAGTTGAACATGCATTGCTTAAAAAGGTCAAAGAAACTGTGCAACAAGGCAGGGGGGACTTCTGTTTGGCTGAATTCATTCACTTTCATAAAAGCCCTGGGCGTTTCTTACATTGCAGCTGGTGTTTTTGCAATAACCTCCATCACATAGGCTCCTGAGGCGATGTCAGGGAAGTCACGATGTCGGGTTTTAAGGTCCTTGGCTAACCTGAGGGCAGAGAAGTGGGAGGAAAACTTTACCCAATCACCACTATCCAACTTTAACAGGGTTCACAAATTGCTCCAATTCTCTCATATAAATGTTTTATCTAAATACTAAACACACTTATAGTAATGTGGAAAGCAACTAAGGAGACTTACGATGGCGTAAGAGTCATCATCCTCACTCCGATATATTTCTTTTTGGCATCTGTTCTCCCTGAAAATGGACGACACAGAGGACGAGTGACAGAAACGTTAATGTCTGTAAAGAAAAACGGAAATATGTAGAAAAACAGATTTTCAACAAAAATCAATACTGTAAAAATATGCAACCTATATTTGTTAACTTCCAGATACTTGCTGAAACCACCATGATCATCACAGATGATATGTAAAATAACTGCACAACAAAGTTCTTAAAAAAAAAATCTAAACAGTCACACACAAGAACATAATCTGCCTTTAAAACGTGTGGAAATGTATTTTGATCATCTTGTTTCTTTATCCTGAGGAATCAAGCAGTCAGAAGCTGTAAAATAGGCTACACACAGAGAACTCATGTAAGATGTACAGAAAATTCTTCATCTCTTAGTTCTGCAGGAAGCACCTGCAGCTGGTTTCCAATTTGTTTCGCTGAACATTTCAATCTCCCCTGGGCTGATTGTTGTTGGAATTTGACTGATGTGCCATTGAAGTAAATTACCCACAACTTGCTCCTCTTCGATAGCTGCAGGAGCACATCAAAGCCGGTGCAAATGTGTGTCTGTAACGAGTTTTTAATGCATTTCATGAACACAGGACTTCTGCCTTCACTGTATTTGTAGCAGAGGGGAAAAAAATGAACGGGCGCTCTAACGCACTGGCGCTCTTTTATTATCAGAGCGCCATCTTGTCGACTGAAGAGGATCAACGAAAGTGTGATGAATTGTGTCACCTCTGGATTGCCTGTCATATGACTCCGCCAAAAACTGTCGAATCTTGTCCGAAGGAATGGCGAAGGAAATGCCGGCCGTCACTTTCAGCGTATTGATCCCAATCACTTCGCCATCCTAAGATAAAAAAACAAGGTTCTAGCATCTCATCTCATGGTTTTGTCCTGTCAATGTAAAAAAAAAAAAAGAAAAAAAGTGGCTTACCAGATTTACCAGAGGCCCTCCAGAGTTACCGTACTGCAAACAAAAAGTGACAACTTACTTATTTTCTATGTATATGAGGAAAACATAAAAAGAATACTACGTTTTCTCATCTTTACATTGATAATGGCGTCTGTCTGAATGTAGTCCATGTCGGAGTTACGGAGACCAAGCTCTCTGCCGCCCCGCTGAGTGGTGCTGACGATCCCCGTTGTCACCGTGTTCTGCAGAGAGAACGGGCTGCCGATGGCGACTACAAACTCCCCTGGCCTCAGGTCAGACGAACGGCCCAATAACAGAACAGGAAGTTTGGTCTGCAAGTGAAAAAGATGGAGGGATAGCATCATAGTTATTTCTGGGATCTTTTTTTTTTTTTTTGATGATGATGATGATGTACATTTGACAGGAGGGTAATTGGATGTTGTAAGATGAGATTTCACAATCCTAAAATACCATCCGTCTTTGCAAGACTGTTTTAGTCAAAGTCCTGGATATAAGAGAGTTTTCGTTGACAAAGACAGGAAGTATTCTCTCAGTCATTATCCATTTGTATGATGGAGTCAGCTAACCCATCCTCAATTTAAGTTTAACAGCTGTAAATAGCTGCTCAGTTAAGAGAAAAGTTCTTCCAAAGCTTAATGGCACTCATAAGGTCATTTTAATCTGTTCAATAACATTTGCTTTTTGGGACCAACACTGACAGCACAGGATTCAACATCCTCTTTTGTCAAGTCTCCATCTGTAGGGGAAAAAACCACTTTCAACAGACATGAAAGAAGTTATTTTATTGTGTTGTAATGACTGATGTATCGCCATACACCAGTCAAACAAACAAAAAAGCATAATTTCAAAATTTTTGTAAGACGCAGCGATCTGAAAGGAAATCTGAAGCTCGTTGATGCATCCACTACAGTCCCTCTAGTGTGCCTCAGACTTCCCATGATCGTGTGTTTTATGAGTGGACAGCTTGAATAATTACAGCTAAACCACAAGTCATCTAAACACATCCCCACGCTCTGCTGCAGGGCTGTGCTCCCACACAAAACAATTACTTCCTCGGCACCACAGGGGAAAATGGCATTCATGCCAAACAACTGGAACTACAGTATAAACGTTCAGAATTAGAAGCATGCTTGTTGGCTTGAAGATGGAGTCTGACTGATGTTTCCAAATGACACCAAATAAATACAACGTTAACCTCTGACTTTACAGGCCAGTCGATTTAGGACACTAGAGGTTTTTCCTAAAGATGCAAGAACGAGGAACTTATATTAAATCCGCAGAGACAGCTTGATCCTCGGATTTAAATTCTTACAACTTGGTACCTCAAAATCAGACCTCACAAAATTATCTTTTTCTTACTTTCGTTTTAATTTTGAGCCACAGATCGCAAAAGCATGCAAATGAACCAATAAAACACAACAGAAATTCAAGACGCCTACACTGCTGTCATCTTATCTATGCCACCTGGAACTCAATCCTCCCACAATGCAAAGCAGAGAAATAACACAAATCTGCCTCAGATATGCAAATTACACAAGAATGACTTTGAAATGTCCAAAGTGATTCTCAACCTTATCAATATTATCACCATGGTCACCACTGGGCTTCCTATGAAGTGGGATACTAAATGTTAAGAAAAATAGTATGGATGGCACCATACACTGCGAATTGATCATTATTGCACTTTCACTATAATTACATTATTGCAAAAACTTCTCGTTAAATAAATAATTGCAATGACGGCAATATTGATGAGGCTAGTTGTTTGGGTGAAGTCATTAAACTGCACTAAAGTTGATTATTTGCCGAAAACGAGAAAACCCTGTTGTTGCATATCTGAGCTCTATGTTTGTGTTAAGCCAAATCAGATAAACATGTATCATTTTTATCAACTTTTACTAACTTATTTTATGTAATTCATAAAACTTACACCTCTCATAAAGAAAAACTCTTTAAGTCTCTGCCAAGACATTCAACACCCAGCTTTCGTGACTATCACAACATGATTCTGGTTGTGTAATAGTGACTGCTGCTGTCTTGACTTTGGACCTTCTCAGTAGGATGTGAAGCATTAAATAAATGCAAACTGTTTGCGGCTCGCAGAGGTACAGAATCACCCACGCAAAGTCACACAACATTCTGAAAAATCGAGTACATATAGGAGTGCAAAATACAGAAGCTGGCAGACGAGCAGACAGAGTTCATGTGAGACTGCAAAACAAACCAGACCTGCAGACCCCTCGGTGTTGCAAAAGACACCTTAGCTTACATATCACTTAGCAATTCTTACAAGTCAACGATCTGGAATGGCTTGTGGAAACTCATCTGGGCATGCGAGGTCTTCCGTCCTGGCTACCCAAGTGACTCACCCTGCTATTTCAGACGGAGGGAACGACGAACTGGTCCTTCACAGTGGCCGCATTTAAAGGAAAGGAATGGGGCTAGGTAGAGGGAACGGCACAAAACCGCACGACGGTAGAGCAAGGATGTGAGAAAAATGAGGCTTTCACAGTTTCGATTGATTCATGTTGTATGGTTTTCAACAAAATGGCCTCTTAAGATTTTTCAGCAAATAGATATTAGAAATTTTCCCTTTGAAAACATTTAGGTTGCATAAAAAGCAGCTCTGGTGAGAAGAGCCACTCATTATGGGCCTTCATCTCATAAAGTTTTAAATGATATGGTTTAACATTTTTATAAAGTGTCAAATGATACTACAGTATCATTGACTGGACCAACAAGGCAAGTCAGAATGTTTTTTCTCCAATCCACAGTGCGTTAACATTATACATGCAGTCATCTCTATTAATAATTGGGGAAATACCCTTTAGGAAGTTGCATCTCAGCAACTTGCTTTTTTTTTTTTTAGCCATCCACAAGCTTCCCTTTTCCCTCAGTAATAAATAATATGAACTGTGTTTCAGGTCATAATTTTATGAACTGAAACCCAGTGGCACAAAAACGTGACCCAAAAAAAGTATAAAACAAATACCTTTTCGCATGGCTGTGTATCCATCATTTACAGAAAGGAAAAGTTCACCTAGGCCAACCTAGGTCATGTGTCATGTGATAAAAACCCACAAACTTGGCACTGCTGAGGTATACAGTCTGTAAAAAACACAGAAATTCTAGTTGTGTCAGTACATAATCCAAACTGCTTATAAGTTCAACTCTACCTACCTAAGGTGCAGAGTTTCACCTGCTGAGTTCTGATCTTATGCCCTCAGGGTTGAGCTATTTAGCATAAAATGGGACAGGATCCAGCATGCCTGTGCAACACACATCCAGTTAACGATCAGAAGATCGGGCCGAATGGCGCCAAAGGAGAGATTAAGAGAAAATGTGTACATTTGTCTTGTGATGTCTTTATAGCTCACATTTGCATGCTTGTTTGTGCAAGTTTAGTACAGTTACTAGACAAAGCGTAGTCCTTACACAAAGAAGAACTAAGGCATCAACTAAGTCAACCCTAAAGGATTATTTTTTTTTGCTACACAGAGAAGTTGCTGGCTTTGCATTGGGTGAAACCATATCCTTGCCGACACCAGTGCGGAAACCGCTATGGTTTCCATATGTTGCTGAGGAGGTTCTCGGTTCTTCTAAGAGCAAACACATGTCCCGGTTTCTTGTGTGGCTGTAGCTTTGCAGCCAAAGCCCAAAGGGGAGTCAAGGGTGTCTCGTTTCTGGCCAGACGCCGCAGAGATCTCGAGCTGCACAGATCACAATAACGAGAGGAGATGACGGCTGAAGTGTTTGTTTTCCTCAGGGAGACAGCGAATGTGGCTCATTTCTGTCTTACGTGCTTTATTTACATGTTTCTGAAACTGCTTAGTCTGTGAGAGCTGGTGACCTCAGGTTGTAACACTTTCAGCTGTGGGACCCAAACAGGATATGAAGTCAGGAGAAAACAGACCGAATAGGTAAATTAAAAAAGCAACTCAAGGGGCGGGGGGCTGATGTCATTTAGCAGAACCTCAAAACCGTTTAACACCGTTGAACATTGTTGTTCGGTTGTATGACAGCTCTGTGGTTACGTTTGCTTGAGTTTGGGAACAAGTGAGGTTTTTTTTTTTTAAAAAAAAGGACATTAGGAGCTTTTGATTTCAGTTTTATGACAAGTCTGTGGTTATGTTTGCTTAAGCTTCTGCACAAGCAATGCTTGAGAAAAGGACTTGAGGAGACTTATTTCAGAAAAGAAAATAAAGAGTGTATGGTCACTGCTCAGAGGGACAAACATCAACCGTCTGATTTTTGAAGCTTTGTGACTTTTGTTCTTATTCATCTTCAACAAATTTTTCTCAGATTAAAGGTTGCTACATGGCCATTAGAGGGTTTCCTCATAAACAGTCTTTAAATTTCACTTGATGAATGTCTGCACATCTGCACTGCATCTCCATAAAAACCCCCCACCATAAATAGGTAATAAAATGCATGAAATAAGTTATGTGCGTGGATCTTTTCTAAAAGCATCACTATGGTTGATGCATTCTAGAGAACCACTCACATGCCTACACGACAGACATCGTAGCAAATCGGGAGAAAGTTTTCAATTATATGTTTAAGCATTTTGTTGGGCTCTTCTCCTTTTCCTCTCCGCAATTTAGTACTTTTATTGCAGTTTTCTCACAGTTTAAATCCTATAAAGTATCCTAAAGAATGGGGAATGAAAAGCAGTTTTGTATCAACCGTGGATTGGGGACGTTTTGTACCTGCTTTGACCTCCTAAATCCACAAATCTTTTTATTTATTTACCCACTCTGTTCTAAGGAAATGAAGCCATGTGACTCTAATTAAGTAATATCTACTATCCAAAATTGCTTGCAGCTATTTTGGTTTGATACAGGGCTCTGACCTGTCATCTTTCAAAAAGGTTGACAGGCCCAAATGAGAATAAGTGAATTATATGTGAGATTAGAGGATTTTGCTCCTCGATAATTGATCAAAACCACTAAACTACCAATATAATTACTCATAGAGGATTTCACTGTTGAACAGAAGAGTTATGCATGTGGGTTGCACTCATGAAAAGTTTGACAAATCCTCCCTGCTAGTGCCAAACAGCTGTTAGTGGAGGCAGTACGTTGGCATGGGGTCAACACGTCCCTCACTTGAAAAAACACAAGGCTTGTCATCAGAGGGACCAATCTCAATCTGGAGAGAAATCAAGAGGGCAATTCCTCATCAACACGTTTGGGGACAAAATCAACCTCCAACATGATCATACTCATCACCACAGAGCAGGGTTTATCAGTTACTATGTCTGGTATTGGGTAGTACATAGAGGATAGAATAGTCTGCCTAGTCTCAACCTCAACCCCACTGAGTAACGGTGGGACCCAGTACAGTGGGGCATCCCACAGTAGTGTGTGACCAGCATGAGGAGGCTTTGCCAGGCGGTTGTGGCTGTGTCCAGTTCTCCTATGCACTACTGATATCTGACTGAATAAATTGTAATGTAAATGTCATGTTTTTTAGAAAAGATCCATCATTTAATCTAATAAAAAAAACACCAAACAAGAGCCATTATAAGAATTGTCCCAATCATTTGGCAAGTTTTTCATGGGAGCAACTTACGTACTGAGATTTGCCGCTCAACTCACATCTGTCTTTCCCTTTCAAATGTAGCATAAGTCAAAGACAAATAAACAAGTTTTCCGGTGGAACCTGGCTCTATGGCCAGAAGCGCTGTTACAAAGAAATAATGAACTAAATACACATTTTCCTCCTTTCTGTGCTAAGTTTAGTTTGTTAATGGATGCAAACTGGTAACATGGTTATAAAATGGGGGTATACCCGGAACCAGTGTTGTTCCCCGTCAACCTGTCACAATGTATTCATATCTCCTTAGCTGAATTTATGAAACATATCAAAGAAAACACAGTTTATCAGACAGAAAATGTTGCTCCAAAGCCAACAAGGTGATTCAAAATTAGCTCTTAGCTGAAAAAGTGGCACACAAAAGAAAGATGATGCTTCTCTCCAGTTCTGCATTTAGTCTATGTGGGTTTTTTCCCTAAAAGGCATCCTTAAAAGATTTTATTTATTTGCCACTGATAGTTTTTTTTAATCCTCTGAGCCATAATTGTATCCACCCATTTTCCTTAGTAGCTGTAAACAATCAGGTAAAAAGGTACAAGAACTAGGCTGAAAATGAGTGGAAAAGCACCCAACATGGGAAGAGAAGCATGTAAAAATGTTCAAACAGCCTAAAGAACGACCAACTAAGACCACTTCAAAAGATTACAAAAATGTCTGGCTCCTTTGAAGGAAAATGTAGACATAATGGGCAGTTTACTGTTTTACGCTTTACGTCTAAGTAAGCACCAAGGGTTTGTTCATCTAGTTGAAAAGCCAAAGTAACTCACAGCCCGTTTAGTTTTAAATGTCTGTGGAGCGTCTAGAAGTGACGTCATCAACTCTTCAGCTGAGAGTGTTTTGGGCAGTGCTGCGCTCCGTCCAACATGCCTGGAAATCAGTTCTGGAAAAGCCAGAAAGTAGGCCAAGACAAAGTGTACAAAGACCAAGCAGCAAAAAGTTGTGCGTGTGTCCGAGTTTATGTGTGTCTTCATTTCTCTTGGATATTTACCCAACTAATGGCATCTGTGAGCATGGGAACCGTTTCAGCTGAAGAGGAAAGGATGAATCTGGAGAGGAGGACAAAGATTTAATGCCTCTTTAGTGAAGGACGACCTGCAATGTCTCTGAAGAACTCATCTTCTTGATGGGAGCAACCACGAACACATAAAAAGACCAAATTTGTTTGTCACCACTGATCATCAAAGGCCAATAGATGAAACGGCATCTGAAGCGGAAACGTTTACCTCGGCGTTGCTGATAAAAAAGGCAGATAAACTTAGAAGAAAATAGCTGCAACGGGACACTTTTCCCCTCCTTCCTCTCTGCACATAAACACAGACACAAAGGCACACTGTGCATATTCCAAGAGACGGCCCATCCAAACCAGCACCAGGCAAGTTTCCCAGGGAGAATGGTCTGAGACTCTTTAGTGGCATAGCAATGGGAAATACAAACGGTTCTATTGTTTCAAAGGAATATCTGAGGCCATTTTTTTTTCTTGCCTGAATTTTAGAGTAAATCTTGAGGTAATAACTCATTTATTGCTACCAATGCCTAGAGATGGAAGCAGGAGTCATGTCTTTTTTTAAAAAAAAAAAAAATTGTCATAATGTCTTCCTGACAAATGGAGTGTTAACTCCATATTTCCATTATATTTCTGAAAGTGTCCGTCATTGAAAACAAAAAGCCCCCTCATATCCTTCATTGTTTTTAATAGTGGGCATGATGTGCTTTTGCGTATATTGATCCTTTGTTTCTCACCAAACCCACAGTGGCGCGTTTATGTCTAAGAAAGCTACATTTTTTTCCCTCGTCTCACCAAGACACATGGCTCCAGTTAGCATCCGAGTAGAGTCGAAAACTCCACGTTCACGTAAAACAGAAAAGTAACCGGTCGGTATGCAGATAGCGTCTAGGGGTTTTTTATGGAGACTTCACGGCAAACAGTGTGTTCAGCGTCGCAGATGCTCGTTTCTCCACATAAACACATTCTCTCCTAGTGCTCTCATTTACTATATTTTTGGGGAGTCTGTGGGATTCAGCAGATTTGTGCCAGAAAGTGCTTTCCAGCCTTGTGCGTGCGCAGACACGCGTCCGCCTGGATGTTGCTTTGCTGAGATAATGACGACGGTACAAACGGACTCCCTTGTGCAAAAGTCAAGAGGTGTAAAAATACCTAGCAGGAGTTCAATGAAATCAGTTAGATGGAGGAAATTCATTGCTGAATGGGTTCACTAAATCCTCCTGATTTGTTTGTCTACTGCCTGTAACACACTGACTGCTCATAACCTGTGCATACAACCACCCATCATGCAAATCCCTGAAATAAATAATTCTTCAACAGGCTCATAGGCTGATATTTTAAAATATGAACCCAAGGAACAGTCAGTGTGCTCCATTATTAAATTGTGAAGTCTTTTCTGAAAATCCAAGTCAGTCAATATCTGTCGACATAAAAGCTTTTTTTAAGGTCATCTGGTTTTCACGTCAGTGTTAATGTTTCCAGGTAAATATTATGAAGAGCGCACTGAAGTTGATTTTCTATTACCGGTACTGGCGTCCTAATTTTTCTGCACTCACACACAGCTGCAGTCGACCCATTGGCTTACCGATCCTTTCAGATGTATGGATCTACTTTCCGTCCACAGGGTTGCCTCTTTTTTTCTGTTTTCCGTTCTCTCCCCTCCAAAAAAACCCCACCACAGGAACAAGTTAGCGCAGCACTTCCCCTCTTCCCTTCTCTTCTGAATTTCCAGCTGCCGTACACTGACTAATGCATTCCCCAGAGTTGAGGGGTAGACCACAACCCCGAGAACAGACTAAGATCTGCTACCAATAAACTCCGATTTCGTTTTGAAATGCAAAGAGAAAAAGGGGGGAGGAAAACTGATTCCCGTCAGAGGAAACTTTAAAGCATCTCACTCGTAAAGTGATGTATTGATTACCTTTGGCTGCCTGCCGAGTTCTGATGTTGACAACGTGTGCGAACTAGAATTAAGAGCGAAGAACAATAGATAGAGAAAACTGACTTATTCGGTACGCCGTTTTGCAGTTTTTGGACAAAGCGGTCCATTGTTATGAAAGTTCTAACAGAAAAGGCCAAAAAAGAAACATAAATCAGATAAATTGCTCTTAGCGAGAGCTGCTTTCACGTATCTGCCAGTTTTTCTCTTGGTTTCCATACATTTCATGGCATCAGTCATCTTCACAGATTAAAATACGCTCCATCATTTCTCTGACCACCAATCAGAAGTCATAAAAAATAAAATTTATGATCATGACTCAACTCTAGAACATTCCATGAGGAAGTATTTACAGTTCCTTCTTTTTTTTTTTTTTAATAGAATGATAACATTGAGAAAAGGCCGTATTGTTCACCAGAGTTTCTGTGTTTTTGCCCAGAAAAGCGGCAAGTGAGAGTAAGAATGGAAAACCAACAGCAGCATGGAGAACTGTGGCCAAAAGGTCAAAACTAAATGAAGCATAATTCTCAAAATCAGATGTTTCAGAGTGAACATCTTCTGCTGCCACTTTGAAACATCAATCTGTATATGACTGATCAACATGGGGCCGGATTTAAAAGCATATAACAAGCTTTCCATACCTTCTTTTTAACTTAATCAACTTTAATAAAGTTGATTCCTCAGGGTGACTAAAATTCTACAAAATTTTAAAAGAGCTCTTCCACTTTGTGCACGAGAGACCTTTTTATTTTGCTTCGCAGGATTGTCAAAATGTATCAGAAAAGTTGAAAATAGGTTTTTACTTCTGTACTTAGATATATTGCAGAACCTCAAGTGCTAGCATTTTTACAAGAATTTTTTACACAAATATTTTTACTTTTACATTCGCGTAAGCAAAGAATCACAGTATTTTTTATTTTGTCACCTCTCTCAAACTTTGGCTCCTTGATTTTCCTTTCATAAACAAACTAAACCTGACTAAGTTGTCAGTAGCTTAACTGTGTCAGATAAAAACGTCATATTTTTCATGAAGACGCAAATTTGAACAGTTTCCCCATTTATTGCCCAAGGCTAGAGTTACTTAAAAGGAGTAAATACGCCCAGTTCTTCACTTAAATTAAAACACTGCAACACTTCAGGTCTGGTCTGGGTGAGACCATTTACCCTTTTAATGTTAATGATAGCTTTGCTGGCCCTCCTTCCCTCTTATTATAATCAAGCCATTCTCTAATTTTTCCAGGTATTAACTTTCACTTGCTCTAAGTATCAAATACAAGTTTTTCTTCCCACATTAGTAGAAATGCTATTCGTGTCTAAATCATGTGGTCTTTTCAGACACCACAGGTCTTGTGAAACTGAGTGTTTACGACCCACGCAGACTTAACACAGTGACTAACACTTTAAATACAGAAGAAATCATATGAGGGTGAAATCATTTCCTACATCAAGGGCAAGGTGGCTATAAATAAGCCTACTAGACATAAAATGTCAGATTCTGCAAAACACATTTATATATACCACAATAAATCCTCACTTCCTCACTTAATGTGATATTAATATAACATTCTTTGATCTCTCAGCAAGATAAAGCAAGTAAGTAAGAAAGAAGAAAAGAAACTGACACTCATCTGAAAGCTTTCGGGTCTCAGGGCGACCAGCAACGCTGTGCGCCAACACTGGCGATTCTTTCCACCTGGAAGAGGCCGATTGGACCTGAAGCAGAAACTGTAGCTGGTTTCTAGAAAGCGCCTAACCCGCCTGGAGGAACTCCATGTCTTGTCATTTAATAAGGCTGTATTATGTTGACTCTCGAATGTTTTATTTTGTCAATATATTTTTGATAGCCTGGTAAAAAACCAGTTACATGCCTTTGGACAGAAGGTTCTGGCTCCTCGGCTATTGAGAAACATTTGCTTTCTGGATGCGTAAACTTTACCCAACGTTTGCCGGCGACGCATGTAATTGTATGCGTTGTAAAAACAACAATTCTCTGATGCGAAGAGAGAAATGATGAGCTGAACGACATTCTGTGCCAGCAATAAAATATCTCAAGCATTCCTCATGTGCCGACTTTAATTACTCGTTATTTGGAAGCGTGGCCAACAGGGACTGAACGGCTTTGTTCACTTCTTCCACCGCCGTTGCTGAAACTACAACAGTGGCAGACTACAAATCTAAAACAGCACAGGAAATCGGCGTCATCCTTCGCAACTCTTCCTTCTGTCCGCTGATGGTTCCGGTTGATATTCAACAGAAGAAATCAAACTCGATGTCAGAAACCCCAGACAGAGTACAGAAAGGAGATAAGAACTAAGCAGAAATGCAGCCTTATGGTTTGATGTCAATGTTGAAGCTTGTAGCAACATGCCTTCTCGGCAAGGTCTTCTTTTAACATCTACAGTTCTGGAAAAACAGAAGCCCTCAGAAGCTTGTTTTAGTTACGCCAGCACCTTGAAAACATTTATATACGTGATAGTGTTTTACTTTTTTCTTCGAAAACTGTTGGTTCAAAGGATGACTAGCTTAACTAATTTAAACTAAGTAATTCAACCTTTGGTATTCCGGAAAATGTTTTTGCATTCATTGTACAAACAAGGACTCCTGCATTAACGCAATCATGTCACCGTGTCCAAGAGTTTTTGTCACTCCTGAGTCAGCACACGTGAAGATGTGGGGTAAGCAGGCTGGGAAGCCCCCAGAACCAGGAACAGCCTGCCATCAACGAATGCATCAGCTTTTATCAAAGAATGAACAAACACAAAGCACCTGCCACTGCGATGTTTTTCAGCAGCCGTTGCCCACACCGTTGGTTTAAAAAAAAAGCGAAAATTGCTCAGCATCACTTAAGACCTTGTGTAAAACACATTGTGTTGCTGTCGTGAACATCCTTTCAGCCGTGTCATCCAGCTATGAGAGCGAGCCTCATAATGCACTCGTCCCCCCGACACGGCTCAAAGTCAATAGGCCTTGGCTTTCTGCCCCACATTCCTTCACAGGACTGACTATGATTAACGTCCAACATGGATTCCTCTTGTCCAGCAGACGGCGAAATAAAGACGGAGACGGGGGATATGCGGAGAGAGGGAGAGAAAATGCGACAAACAGATGGACTGTGGTGAAAGTGTAGTCTTTTTCTTTTTACAGAAACCCTTTCAGTCAGTGGTAAGTGATAGTCTCCACCCGTTTCTCGTGAGATGAGCCGGTTCGTATCTGTGTTGTTCTTGCAGCTTGACTCTGAGCACAGATGGGATCTGAACTTGGTCAGGCTGCACCTGCATTCTCACTTTACATCACTTGTAATGATCAGTAAGGTTGACGGTGTTTTTATATATACCAAGTCTGGGGATCTTAAATTTTGAAGCACGTTTTTGGCAGGTGTATTAGGACAAAATAGGGGAATGTTTTGACCTTGTTCTGTGCAGCTCCCTTAAATATATGCTCTCAAACTAGTACAAATGGAAAATAGCTGCTTCCACAAGAATGAAATGAATGGCTAATCCAAGAGTGGTGCTCGAATGTTGCAAAACAACTCCAATTTGTGTAAATGCAATTTATACTATTGCTTACCTTTAAAATAATTTTCACTTTTGCATTGTGCTGTCAGGTAGCGGTGCTGAAAACTGTACCTTTTTAAACCTACACCTATTTCACTGTAAATAACCAGCCTAGGCTACCACGACGATGGTTTAAAGGATCATAAAATTTGATGCTTGATGTGATGTTTTTGAGACTGGAGTAGTTTTAAGGTCGTAGCCCTTCTTTTCCTTCTTGGAAAGCCTGTTCGCTTTATCCACTAGATACCAGAAGACGCCAAAAAAGGGACACACTGTACTACAGGTAATATACGGCACCTATTAACAAAACGTCATTTCAACAATCCTGAGCAATCCCTCTGTAACTCCTTAGTGAAGATGCACATTTTTCACCAGATCTCCTTGAGGAGATCCCTGCCCAAATTGACCAAAACAAAACCAAAAAGTATATAAGAAAAACCCTCTATTATGGCTGAGTCATAACAGCATGCCTCTCTCTCCCCACCCTCCTTCTGTATAAGACTTGCACTGACCGGTACATCAATCTTGATGAGGGCTATGTCTGACTTCTCGTCCACATCTTTGATTTTGGCGTCGTAGGAGGCGCCGCTCTTTAGCTCCACTTTCACTCTGTGTTTATTGGCCACGACGTGGGCATTGGTCACAATCTGGCCGTCTTCTGACACGACGAAACCGGAGCCACTGGCCACAGCGACCTCCCGCTTGGAGTAAGTCATCCTGGAGAGGGACAGAGGAGGACAGAGGGGGAAGAAAAACTCATCGCTTGCAGAACAACAAATAAAATGCGTGGGTTCAGGAGTGTTTTTCAGTACTCTGAATGTAAAATAAGAGGAGAAGAGAAGAGATTTGTGTCTGATTTCCGATTTTCAATGCTTCTAGCTGATTCCAGTCTGTCTCTAAGAACTACAGGAAGCAACATGCTAAATAGTTTTTCAAGCATTCTTGAGATATTTTTTAAGATACAGTTTATCTGAGTCTTAATCACCTCGCTCATTTAAAAAATGGTCAATTTTGACTTTTCTTCCCTCAGAACCAAATCCATACAGAAGTGGGTAATTTCCAGAGCAACCTGATAGAACTTTGTGGAGCAAGATTTCTAAGTTTCCTAAAGGCACCAATTAATCCAGCCGAGCAGGAGGTTATGATCTTAGGACGACATATTATTTTCTGAAAATTGCAATGACATTGTGGATTGCAAATTACCAAAAAAATTTGCTCTGTCTCACCTTTTGTTTTCATCTTAACAATGTTCCTTTCTCCCTTAATTCTGAGACCCAGACATATTGTGATAGGGGATAAAGAACAACATAAACCCAACCAAATCTATATTATTGGCAGCGTTTAAAACATAAATGTATGAAATATTGCATGCCAGTGACAATTTACGATTGTGATTTTGCACACATTACTATTTTGATTATAAATATGCTTTCATACACTGTGAAGCTCTATTAAACTTCTTCGGCTCTGGTCGTCAGTCAGTTTCTAGGTGCATTTCTGTATATCAACAACTAAAAGTAAGGCAATACAAAGGTGAGCCAGTGAGAATAAGAAGGTGTCTGACAGACAAGTTCTTATTCATACATTTGCAGGCAACACTGACAGGAAACCTTTGAGATGTTACAGACAGACAGACAAAATCTGGAGAAACGAAAGGAAATGTTAGTCTGCACCACTTTCCCACACTCACAGAAACACACATTCAGATGAACAGCTTGTACATACTTGCGGAAAAGTTCAATGTGAACCACAGAGGGAGCGATTTTCTCCACCACGTCGGCGATGAAGTTGTATTTGTGCCTCGGGCTGTCTGGATTGTCCTGAGCTGTGCACACACACGCACACACAAAATATGTCAGACTGGCAAAATAAACAATCCATTCACCAAATATAGTGCATGATGTAAGAGTCGTGTAAGAATAGAAAACTCACACTTAAAAGAAAAAACAAAAAACGGCTTTATCAAAACACAGGGCGGAAAAAAAAAAAAAGATGACACTTCTGGGGGTCATACTGTCTAGGTCAGCTCTGGCATTCATGCTCATTTGCAATGTTTGGTTATAAACATCAGAAATGAATGCTTTGAAATGAACCGAATCATGTATCCAGCTTTAGGCCGGTTAGGAAATTCTGACCTGGTAATTAACCCCCTCTGAGATGAAAGTTTAAACAAAACTCATCGTTTCCTCTGAGCTTTTCATCCTTTTGTTCCTAAACCCCTTTCTTCATGCCACGTAGGTGGAACCATTCTTTTCCTTTTTTCTCTCATCAGGCCAATTTTCAGTCATGATGTTCTGAGAGGAAAAGTCAAAGGCACCCGTGAGCCCTGGGATATCATTAATTGAGCTTAAGAAATGAGGACACTTTTCGCTCGAGGTGCAGTTACGCTAGCGCTGGCTGGGAATGCAAACCTTGTCGGCGAAAAGGAATGCCGCTAAATTTTACAGAACGAAAACATTTATCAACCCACGGGGGCGACAACGGTGTCTTCATATGATCCCTGAATCCTTCCCAGCTGTTATGAACCACATCTCCTTACAATTTATTGAAGCTTTAAGACATTTCATGCAAAAAGAGAAATGTAAAGCACTATGTGACGCAATGACAAAGTCAAGGAGGTCAATAGAGTAATAAGACGTGTCCTGAGGGAAGCTTGACTTTCAGAAGGTGAACTCCTTAAGTATTCTTCACTTGAACTAGAATGGTACTTATTACAAACAGAAATGGCTTTCTTTAAAACCGCTAAACTTTTTTATTTTTTCCTTTTTGAACTATAAATAGAGTATTAATTGTGATAAATGCCGGGCTGCTTCTTACCGCTACGTTAAAGGAAGGTCATGGAAAGACTGGAGTCATTCTCCCCCTCCTCGCTTCAGACCTGGGAGGTTTGTAGTCGTCTCGGAAGGGAATAATGTTACCAAGAGAAGCCCTATTGGTCGGAACTCATCTCGTTTCTATAGTCCCAGTAAAAGACTTCCAGTTCCTTCCAGTTCAACATGTTATTATCAATATAGTCTATAAAGACATTCTTAGATTTAGCAGAAGAAAATGTCACACGGATACAGATGGTGCTCTGGAACATTTGTCCTATGCGCAAAAATGCGATGTGTCAGAAAATCACCCTGAACACACCGTCCCCACAGTGGAATACGGCGGTGGCAAGGTCATGCAGGGAGAAAGATTTCCTTAATCGGAAACAGCAAATCAAAAAAAATAAATAAAAAAATGTTGATGGGAGGATGATTGGAGATTAATAAAGGCCATTTTGGAAAGTTGTAGAACTAGAATAGAGCAACAATAGAATGGTTTAGATCAAAGCATCTGAATCAGGGGTCACCAACCTTTTTGAGACTGGGGGCTACTTCACGGGTACAGAGTAACACGAAGGGCTACTATATATATATATATATATATATATATATATATATATATATATATATATACACACACACATGCTGC